>JABXWE010003129.1:0-28980 GCA_014611495.1 Limonius californicus | reverse complement strand
CATTGTGGTGATTTTACTATTCAATCTTCTAGCTGTATTTGAAACGTTCTTTCTGTTATCATTGTATTGTACTTGTATCCCATTTCCAAATTGCTGATACGTATTCCTTTTAGCTACTTTTTCTGTTACTTTTTCTTCATTTCTTCTATTTATATATAACCGTTTCTATTCAATTGATTTGGTTTTGGTGTAATTCATCCATGCAATTTTCTTTATCTTAACTTTGTGGTTTACTTCTCCTAAAGCCAGACATTGATTTAGTTCCCCAAAACTATTTTGCACTCCCTCACACATTTTTTCCCCCATTTTTCATCTATAGATCTATTTCTGTGCTTTTCGCTGTTTTCCTGTTTTCCTAAATTTTCTTGTAGTATTTCTCCATAACTATGTTAGTACTCTTCCTCTTATAACTTTTTATTTTTATTGTATCATAGCTTCTATAATTCACCTATGAACTTCTTAAAATGTAACTGTACTTACAGTCAGTCTGTGGTTAATATTTAGTTCAGTGTTTCTGTATGCTCTTATGTCGTTAATAATTGATTTTGTGGTTTAGCTAAATGTTACGTAATATGTTACACTCCTCTGTTTCTTGCGACCTCTTCAACTGTAATTTTATGTATTCATTTATGTTAGTAGAACGCATTTCTTACTATCACGTCCTTGTTTAATGTATTGTCTCTTAGTGTCAAATCGTACCAAACCCTAGTTCTTCATTATTTTCAGTTGTTGCATTCCAGTATTCCATTATAACTACTTAGTTCTAGTTCAGTTACTTAAACCAAATATATTTTATTGGAAAGAAACTCTTTTTCTGTCTGCAGAATTAATACCATACTAAGATCATCAATCGTTAAGTAATTTAATTATGAAGGTTCTCTCGCGTTTTAAGACTTCATAATTTCGCGTCTCGTACATAATATAATATATTTTTTGAGTAATTTAAAATTTTATTATAAACGACTACATAAGTGTACTGACAAACATTTAAAAGGTTTCATAAATACGTAGAGTGAGAGCATTTCCACTGCTAAAATAAGTAAAATTCCTTTGACATTTAATACTTATAAAAACTCGAAAGTAAATATTTGATTAAAGAAAACGTAAACGCTAACCTTAGAACTGCCATTCGTATGTCATAGTGCAGCAGAATAAAGTGAAAAAACGAATGACGTGTATAAAGTGTTGCAATCCCGATTACAATCAATTTGATTCTACGTACATTGAAAGATTTATGTTCAATTCCAAGAATTGAAAATATGCAAACGCATTTCTTGGATTGTCATATTATTCTATTAATAATCTTTTCTAAGTTTGTATCATTCCCGTTATAACGTGTATTTTTAGGTGGAAAGCTGTAACTATTATATTACGCTGAAGACGTACTTAGTAATGTCTTTAAACACTAAGAAAGGTCGCCAAGAAATAAGAAAACTATTTTTTAAATTTAAAAAATTTGTTTACAAAACTATTAGTTAACTCTTCAAGTATACCGCCTTGGTGATTTAGTGATCCAAGGGATGCGGGTTCGATCCTTTCAAGTGTGATTGCTTCTCTACTGCAGTTGGAACTACCCTAGATGAACAAGATTCATAGTAGGGTGTACAATAGGCCAATGGTGGCTGTATAGAAATGTCGTCCTAGATCTCGCCCCATCAAAACAAACAAAACTATTGAAGTACTTTTAGATAAATAGTGTACTAAAAATTTACTAATTTTTGAAGCAATTTATATTTTTATACCTTCCTATAGTAAAAAATTCCAATAAAGTTCTGCTCTAAAGTAAACCGTTTTCAGAATACAGAATGTTAATTATTATAACTATTTATTGAATAATTGCAATTTCAGAAAAACAAATATTTAATTTAAATTATCTATGAAGATTGTTCAAAATGGCCACCGTTGCTCTCGAGACACATTCTGGCTCTTCTTAACAGAGATGTGATTGCCGTACGTAACATACCATTGATATTCCGGATTAGTTCTGCTGCATCAAAAATGTGTCTCCTGAGATCTTCAACAGTCTGATGGTGTTTGTTATACCATATCTTTCATATGGCCCCATAAATACTAATCTAAACAGAGGTGCTGTTCTCCTCTACCAATTATACGTCATTCAAATTGTTGATTCAAAAATTGGCTTACACGTAACACGAAGTGCCCAGGGGCACCATCGTGCTGGTACCACATACAATGTCCGATGGGCAGAGCGACATCATCAAAAAATCCTCCCAAATTATCTTCTAGAAAATTTATTTCGCAGATGGAGAAGAAGCACTTAACGCAGACCTCAAGATTTTAGAAAACTATTTTAAACATTGGAAATTGAAACCATATCCTAGGAAAACTATCGCCACGTCCTTTCACCTAACAAATCAAATGGCGAATTATGAAATCAGTATCGAATTCGGAGGCCAGCTAATCAGAAATAGTCCACATCCCACATACTTAGGTGTCACACTGGACAGATCTCTAACATACCAAGAGCATCTGGAAAACACTGCAGCCAAAGTAAACACCAGGAACAACATCCTACTTAAGCTGGCGAACTCTAGCTGGGGAGCTGAAGCAGACGTATTAAGAACTTCTGCCCTGGCCCTCGTACACTCAACGGCCGAATATTGCGCCCCAGTATGGCTGAACAGTGCCCATGTGGAAAAACTAGACTCCCGGATAAACGACACTATGCGAATCATCACAGGAACAACACGACCGACTCCGTCCCAATGGCTTCCCGTATTGACTAACATCGCCCCGCCGAAGTTAAGACGAGAAGCTGCTCTAGTCAGAGAGCTTAAAAAATATAACGCCAACCCAGAGCTACCTATACATCAAAATATAGACCATACAGCTAGACAGAGATTAAAATCCCGGAACCCTCCATGGAGGCTACAAAAGAACATGGACTACAATATTACCAGAGAGTGGAATGAAGAATGGGCAACATCAAACCCAGATACTAATAACTTAATGGATACTGCATCCGAACGACCAGCAGGGTTTAACCTTCCCCGGAAAGTATGGTCAACGCTGAATCGGCTTCGGACTAACCAAGGCAGAACGGCATATTCAATGTACAAATGGGGCTTGACAGACTCCCCAGAGTGCGATTGCGGACATGCAGAGCAGACCATGACCCACATACACTCAGAGTGTCCCCTGCTTGCATTCCCTGGAACCCTCGAAGAACTTCATCAAGCAACACCCCGTGCCATAGAATGGATTCAATCACTGTACATACGACTGTGACAAAAGACAAATGACCACCTATTCTATACTCCATTAAAAAAAAAAAGTATATTTACTTGATATTATTATATCTATACGTTATATATTTATACCTCTATGTTTTATATATTTAAATTTCTGTTTTACATGTTCAATATTATATGTTCTGTATATTTTATATTCCTATGTCTTATATATTTAAATTTATATGTTTTAATTATCGACTATTTATTCCATACTTTGTACCTATATACCTATTGTATAGTTATATTATTATATTATGTTTTATATGTATATTCAAGCCCATACTATAGCTAGGCTAAACACGTAAACTATTATAGTAATAATTATTGTGCACTCTATAACACATACGCTAAATAAATAAAAAATAAAATTTTAGAAAATTTAAATATCTGTCGACGGTTAAATGGTTCTGAAAAACGAATGGACCAATGATCATATTATCAATAATTCCGCACCAGATATTCACTGAATACCTATGTTGATAATTTCACACTGTAATTTTTGTGGATTCTGCAAATCCCAAGAGTGGCCGTTCTTTCTGTTCGTTCATCCATTTCTTGTATAATGTTGCCACATCCGTGAATAAAATTCTATTACGTAGGTTTCGATTTTGAATGATCCTGCCGAAAAATTCCATACAACTAGCGAAATCTGTAGGTAAGAGGGCTGAACAGGCTGGATATGAAATGGACATGAACCATTACGTTGACGTCAAAGTTCTCCAAACTTGCATTCGTAGTACATTAACTTGTGCAGATACAAAACGAACAGAGGTCCTGGAATTATTATAAATTTCTCGTAGTATGTTGTCCTCATTGTCTAGTACTTGCTGTATTGGACGCTCAGTCGACGGTTTCGGGAAAGTTCCGTGTTCACGTAGGTAGTTGTGCACTCGTTGGAAAACTCATCAGTTTGGTAGTCGCCGACTTGGATATCTCAACCCATATTCTTGAGCAGCTGCTACTGAGTTTCCATCACAAAAACCGTACATGTAATGGATATCGGTGCACTTTCGCGTTGTAGAAGTAAACATTATCAACACTGTTAATATGAGCAAGCCGAGAAATTTGAAGGTGCGTTACTGTTTGACATATAAGTAAATAATATCATTTCCATAGTAACGTACAATTTGTATCGAATACCACTTATATCATTTACTGTTTCGGCTGTTTCAGTATTTAACTAAAACATGCCATAACTTTAATAGTCGATTTAGAGAAAATGACAAATCTTTAGTTTCGACTTCTTCTCACCTCTCCTACACGTATGTGAAGTAGTAACCTCACGTCATGGGACACCTTGTATATTATATCGATTCATTCAAAACAAACATTTATTTTCTAGTCAGTTAAACACTTTTGTCCAATATCTATTAGCTACACATCTAGAATGCGCTGTTCAATAATAATTATTTGTTTGTTTACTTCCTTTCATTTTTAAGCTGTATGTACTCAATTTTTAGCTCAACTGTAAACCAAACATTGTTTCGTCATTAAAAACATTCTTTTCAGAATCGAGAATCATTCACAATTACGATTCTAGACATCTTTGGAATATGTTGGCAGGACTTTTATATTATGTTTTGACGGTTTTAGCATTAAAAAGAAGCAGGGTTTCAGATTATGCATATGTATGGTGTTAGAATTCATTTTACGTTGAAACGTTTTTTGAATATTATCTAAAATATTCTTATTCTGTCATTTTATGGTAGAAGAAGTGCCGTAAATCTTTATTCTATTTCGCGCAAACTATTTGCAAAGTGATGTTCCTGGAAACAAATATGCAATGTAAAAAGTTAGTACTAGGTACAGGGCTAGTTTCAACAAAAGGCGACGGTGTGATAAAGGGAAATCTACCAGGGAATAACTTCATAGAAAAAGCTTCAAGGAACTTTTTCTAACATCTCGGAAATTAGAGATGATCCCCGTTTGGCAAGTGAAAAATTAATCTCGATAAGAAAACTGTAGGAAGAAGCTGAATTAAGCCAATTTGATTACCAGATAAACCGCAACTCGTGCTATTATCATGCGGCTGCTTCAGAAGTTTTACCTAAACTAACAAACTTTAGAAAAAATGCACTTATACTTGGTTCTTGGTGGAAACACAATTCGTTGTGGAACGCGGTTTTTAAAGTAAAATCGTCAAAATAGCTAGCGACCGTAGGGCTGCCCTGAACAGATATAAAATTGTTTCAGGTGCTATATTTGAGTGCCATCCACGCTGGAGCTAGCATCTAGTAACATTGTCGCAGAACTCACTTAGCTAAAAGAGATTGCATGCAGGAATATATGACAATGAACAAGCTGACGTCCTTGCGTGACAGGGCTTGGGACAACCTTTTTGGGGTCCTAAACCAGTAGTTGCGCCGTCGCGCAACCTACAATAATTAATTTAAGAAACCCTAAGATACCATTACAAGAGATGGTTCGAAAAATGTTAAATTAAAACTGACTCTCCAAAAGGTGATAATTTCTTAGCCTAAAAAGATGACCTACCTCGGGTAATTGAAAGGCGTCCTTTGTGCATCCGTAGTGGTTAACCAATTACATTCTCCGTTACGTTCAACTTTCAGTTGAGTAATATTTATAAACAGTTAACTTTATCGCAACCAAAATGGTTGACTTTTGACTAACTTTCAAGTGAATGTTATAGCTGCATATCTTTAAAGCGGCTTACAGTGGTTAGTTTTCGGTTATATGCTATATAACAGATTTTAAGGGTTAACTAAGAGATACTTGTAAATCCTTACTAAAAGAAAAGCATTATAATCGATAATAGTTGCATATACTGTTGTGAATAACTAAGTATAATGCATTTGGGTTTAAAAATACTCAAGTCATTTTAGTTCTGATCACTACGCGGTCGTAAATGTTACGTTATTATTGTTCATTTCGCTTTCTTGTAATTACTTCCTTACAGAAATTAGTAACAAATATAATAATTACAAAAACAGAAATATTGTTCGTTAACCCATAATTCAATGAATCATATTACGTATTTATGTTTATTTAAGCTATCGTCCAAGATAATTTTTGCTATTGTTTTGTCATCTTTCTTGGTTAAATTTTGGACAACCCTACGGGGTTAAATTCCGCACTGGCGTGCTAATAAAAAGACAGCCTTCTTAGCTACCATAATGTTAACTATTGAGATTATCTTTTCTTAAGTAAAAGGCGACAGTTATATTTTTGTGGCATTTGTTAAAATAAACTCACAACCCAAAAAACAGTGCGGTCGTAAAATGTCCTCCCCCCCCTCCTAACTTTTGAACGACTTCATATTCCTTCACAAAATTTAGTGTGCTTTAATGGGAGGCTAATTACTACTTTTTAGTACATATTTAAATTTTATAACTTTCAAAATGGCGGATAGGCGCCATTTTAAATGGCAATGGGGTTCGAGTGACACCTCATTTGAAAGGTCTCTTTGAGTAGACTGTAATTCTATAGTTTGGGAAAATTTTATAGATTCGAAACCAAATTACAGACTTCCAGATTATCTGTTCCTGATATTAAAAAAACGCTAAAAATTGTAGGAGGCGAAACAACAGGTTCGAGTGACTTCATTTGAAAGGTATTTTAATTCTCCGTCTGACCCTTAAGTTTCATAAAAAAATATTCTTCCAGAAAACAATGACACATTATTGAAAATAACAAGTTTATGGAAAAAACTAAGAATTAAAGCGAAAACTGTATGTTTTCGAAATGTTCACCATTGGAGAATGAAAAAGAAGAACAAGAAGATTCTAAAACACAACAAAACTTATTTTATATAACAAAAACTGAATATCAATACTATTTTAATAAATGTTCAAAGTGTGCTGCTTGAACTTCTTGACAATAGAAAAACCTATTTAATATCTCTTCGCGTACTTTTTGGAAGGGTTCAACTCCGATATTTGCACAAGCCTCTGTTATGCTACGTCGTAAATCCAAAAGGAAATCGGGTTCTGTTTGAAAAACTTTCTACTTAAGATATCCCACGAAAAAAGTCCAACAGTGTCAGGTCAGGGGATTGAGGAGGCCATTCTGTTGCGCCACGACGACCAATCCATCATCGAGGAAACGTTGAGTCGAGGTAATTGCGAACTTGTCTGATAAAATGCTGGGGAGCGCCATCTTGCCGATATCCATGTCAACTTCCTTTGGATTGTTTCCAGCAATCTCAACTATTAACCGATGGATGAGGTTTTCCAGCATGTTCAAGTACAATTCCCCAGTAAGGTTTCCGTCGATAAATAAGGGACTTACTATACGGTCGCCAAGTATTCCTATCCACAAATTAAATTTTTGCTGAAATTGAGTGTCACCTTCCCGGAAAACATAGGGATTTTCATCGCACCAATATGTTACATTTAATCTATTATCAAACCCATTTAAAAAAATGTGCATTCGTCACTATAACAGATATTGCGAAGGATGCATTTCCTGCAATGGTTTGGGTCATGACCTCACAAAATTCAATGCGTTTATCTGGATCATCTGCAAACAACTGGTGTAAAATCTTTAAATTGTACGGATGGAACTTATGCCGTTTCAAAAACTCTTCGCCGATACATCACATATCGCAACTACATGTGAAGTTGATTGCTGAGAATGTACTACCATATATTCTTTGAGGCTCTCGCGGTTTCTGGAACTGTCAATATTACAATTTACTTTCGGCTTAGACCGCGTCGTCATTTGGGAACTACACCCAGGATTATCAGGTAAGGCCCGACCTGTAGCTTGTCTGCATTTACAAGCATTTGCTCTAGAAGTTTGAGCCTTATTTGTTCGTAGGCCCTGCCTGCCTAAACAGGGCCGTGTGCTTAGATTATTTAAACCTTGGGGCGGACAAGGATTTGATCTTGATGTATTTTGTTTGCCAGAACAATAATACTTAATCGACTTATGCCTGTTAGCTGTTTGTGAACCCATACAAACTGCTTGTAAAGGCAGACAAGCTATAGTTCGGTCCTTACCTGATAATGCTGGGTGTAGTTCCCAAATGACGACGCGGTCTAAGTCGAAAATAAATTGTAATATTGACAATGTACTACCATTTCACCGATTATCTGAATTTGTTTGTCTTCTGAAATTTCGATTGGTTTTCGCAAAAATAAGGATTGCTTTAGTTTTTTCCTGTAAAGTTCGAACATTAACCCATAATTATTGTTAGTATCACCGGTTTTAGCACTCAATTTTCAAACGTGAGCAAACACAATAGCTCAATTAAAGTGACAGAGTAGGAAGACCAATTATTTCAATTGTTTACTTCTGTTGTTTCGTCTCCTACATTCTTTAGCGGTTTGCTTAATATCAGAAACAGATAATTTTGAAGTCTGTCATTTGTTTTTGAAAATATAAAATTTTCCCAAAATTTAGCATTATAATCTTCTCAAGAAAACCTTTCAGATGAGGCGTCACTCGACTCCCATTGGAATTTATAAAATTTAAATATGTACTAAAAATTAGTATTAAGCCTCCCATTAAAGCACACAAAATTTTGGGAAGAAATATCAATTCGTTCAGAAGTTAGTAGGGGGACAGGACATTTTACTACCGCATTGTAGAATAGTCATCAGTACTTACGTTGCCTGACTTTCGAGTAGAACCGAATTTTCTTTAAGCAAAATAAAAGGGATAAGTAAAATGAGGGATTACCATTTCCATTTTTGTTATTTAGTAATATGTGTTTAAAACAAAATTAAACATCCAGATAAGTCATAATTTTGATAATTTGAAAATAAAATTGCAATGAACATTATACCAGAAGCAATTGGAATGGTCAGCAATGTACATTATTAAGGGGGGGGGGGTGAACGAGTGCACCATAAGACATGTGCTGTATTTCCTGGGATTTCCTTCTTAAGACATTAGCATTGGCAAAGCGTGGTGGATGGTCACCGTCTTGAAAGGAGTAGCATCCGCTTTCAGTTACAGTCCCAAGCTCAGTGTGTGCATCCTTAACAATGATTATTAAGGTAAGTCTTTCTCTTACACCATTAATTATTTTAATTTAATTGAATGTTCAAACGTGACAAGAACGTCCAACTAATTTTTTTTGTATATTCGTAGGTTAAGCTCTTATTGGCCGTTGGTGTTACCAACATTGGTAATGCAACTAGAAGTATCTGGTCTGTACTTGTGATAGACGCCGTCATTATTGGTTTAGGCTGGATCGGTGCCCATATAAAGTTCAGGCTACAGTTCGTGAATATAAATCGATTGACCATTAGTATATTATACTTTCGTTAATATGACGTTATTTATAATTCCAATTACATATACATTGAATGTCTTGTATCATTTTTGATATTTGATATAATGTACGCATTTTTGCCCTTAATAATCGAGGAATATGTTTTGATAAATTGATTTCATCATCGTATTAAAATTTAAGTTAAAATACATATCTTTCTTTAAAGTTGTAAAACAAGGCAAATTATTGAATATTTGTCTGTCAAAAAGTACAGAGAGCGGTTTAAAGCTTTCATTAGGTCGTTTTGCTATTTGAATTTTACCAAATTTATATCCATTCAAGGGAATTTAATTATCTTATGCTAATAGAATAATGAGTAAAATTTTTGGATCGATTAGTCCCAATTTAACAACAGATTGCATTTGTAGGGGAATATTGTTTGGTATAGTTTAAATACCGTGTTAATTTTTCTAAATCAATTTTTAAAAGTTAGTTGGGAGGCAGAAGATGACTTAAAAAAACAGTATAGATATAATGAAAGTCTGACGAAATGCTTCATTTACTTTCTACAGATGCAAGCGTACCTTAGTTTGATAGTAGAAAATTTAAGAATAAACTAGATATAGATAATTTTTGTTAACAAATTATTATTTACTTTCTGCTGTACTGCGAAGGATGATACCAGGTGCCGCAGAACTGGACATTTTATCCCCTATGAAAATATGGGCCCGGAAGTCCGCAGACTTAAGACTTAAGAAGTCGCTGTAGAAAACACTCTCTTGGATATTTAAGCTAGAATTTACACTATTTGTAAGTAATTTATTGTTGAATTTAAAATATTTATCTAATAATAAGTAGCAATTATTTGTATATTCATTATTTATTTACTCATTCTATAAGAACCAAAATAATCTACTTAATTCAAATCGTAATAGCATTCTTTGGAAAGAAGCTAGGTTTACCTTATAGACACACTTACAGGTAGTTTTTTGACAGTATGAGCAGTTATTTTTTAGTTGTTCCTCAGTTCAGTTTTTTTACCGCCAATATGGTTATTATTTGCACATCCTTCAGAGATAATCTAAGAATACCTTCTTGGGATGGTGTAAATGTTAATCAGGCCATAACTTTTCAGTATGTAGGTGAGATTCCCAAAAGACTTCTTTTAAGGTTAACTTTTGGGCATGCCGAGGAAGGGCCCAAAAGATGACTATTAATGTTACCTTTTGGGTACGTCAAGAAGGCGCCAAAAGGATAACACTCAAGGTTAGCTTTAGGATATCTTCTAAAGTTAATCATAAGATGATTTTCAAAGTTAGATTTTGGACATCTTCTATGGTTAGCCTTTTAGCGACTTTTGAGAATGCCTTAGATGGAATAGATCAATAGCATAACTACGTATCGGAGATAAAAACGAAATTTTACAATACTTACACTGATAATCAATTTGGTTTCTGATTGTAGTGCACAATCCTAATATTAATTGTGGGAACTTGCAGGTATGATGTTTGGCTCCTGAAAATAAGTTAAAAATATAAAATATCTTTCAAGAAATTACCTTTGATGGGATACAAGAATAATACAGTTAGCTAACCTTGTCAAGTTCCATATAAAAATATAGTGATCATTATTTAAAGGACTTTAATCTTAAAACACAAGAAGTTACCATTAAAGTCGATATTTTATATTGTTCAACCTTGTAAATACCAATTTCTAGTCGACCGTGTCATCATCAATGATCATCAACAGCCTTTCCGTCCCACTGCTGGGCATCGGCCTCTTCTCTGCCACGTGTTTCTCCTCAGCGCTAAGGTAGAAACACGGGGGACCTACAGTTTAACGTCGAATCCGAACGACAGAAATTCCAGAGAAGGTTTTTAGCAGTAAGATCCTACGGTTGCAAGCCGAATAGGGAAATTGTGTGTGGTGGATTGCAGACAAGATTTTTATAAATCTGCATAGTTCTTTTAGGTTTCGAACCCAAGTCGGAATCGACGATTTATTCAGAAAGTGAGCGCGCTACCAACTGAGCTACCACATCACTTGTCGACTGTGTAATGTAGGTTAAGTCTGACATGCTTCCATGAACATGTAATTTAGATTTCAGAAGGTATATCCATCCAGGTATGTAATCAATTTTATGAGTGTTTCACGTGAATAACGTTATTTAGAAAAAGGGTGATTGATTACAGTAGATATATCTTAATTTTATTCATAATATAATTATGCATTATGTTTGCTAGCGAAAATTTGGTGAAATTAGATACTTTCCTAAAATTGATTTTTCTTCGTGGTGCCTTGATTTTACTTGTTGGGGCAGGTTAAGATTCAGAATATACGAATGTAGTGTAGTAAACAGCCAAGGAGAATTTATACCACTCACAAAGAATTTTCATTCAGCTTAGCCAGTAGAATACCCATAGGGACACCGTTTTACGGTGTTCTTGCAGCAACTAAATATTGAAAGCAATGCAGTCGCTTTTCTAAATGTGTACCTATATTAATGAGTTTTTGATAACACAATCATTAGCAAAATAGTACATAAAAAGTATAACAAACACAGGGAAATTCGAATGGTAAGCACCAGGTGTGTTTAATTGAAACCCATCTTGGTTTTATAAAAAGCTTATTCACCATTTTAAATGGAAATAATTACCGTCACAGTTAACGCACCTAACCCATTGTTCTACTAACCGACGTATACCCTGCTCATACAATTGTTGTAGCTGGTGATTGAAGAAGTCTTCCACGGCTATCTGTACTTCTTCGTCAGACTCAAAATGACGACATTTTAACGCCTTTTTCAGCGGTCCAAAAATATGGAAATCGCAACGCAATAGATCCGGGCTATAGGGTGGATGCTCTAAAACCCTCAATTTTTTTCGTTGAAGATTTCCTTTAGTATTTCCATTAGCAGCAAGAGGCCTAGCATTGTCGTGAAGCAAAATGACCCGACATATAAGTTTTCCTGGACGTTTCCGTCTTATTACTTGATAAAGCTTGTTCAAAGTTTCATTATACAGATGTGCGTTGACATTTTCTCCAGGTTCATTAAACTCTATCAACAAGGGTCTTTCATGGTCGATAAAAAAATGTTAATTTCATCTTGTCTGCAGAAACTTGTGCTTTAAATTTCTTTGGTGGTGGTGAACTTGATTGTTTCCACTGCATCGACAATAACTTAGCCGTAGTAATGGCACCAAGATTTGTCAACAGCAACTGTTGACAGAAGAAAGTTATCACCATTTTGCCTATAGTGTGTGAGGTGTTGCAGAGGTAAGCCCATTCGCAAGCATTTTTATTCATTAGACAATAGACGAGGAAACCACTGCGAACAAACTTTGCTGTAACCCAGATTACAACCAATACTATGGAGAGATCCTACATTCGCACCGACAATTTCTGAAATTTCGCTAATTTAAATTCGACTATTTTCTCTAGTAAAACTTTCCACGCGTGCCATATTGTTTTATGTTAATGCTGTACACCGTGCTCATCCAAATTCGCCTCTTTTTCATTCTTAAATTTTCGGCACCATTCCTTCACAGTTGGATACGCAATACATACATTTCCATATACTGTTTGCATTCACGTATGAATCGGAATTTCTGCACACCCTCAGCGCATAAAAGTTACAACCGCACGCTGATCAAACTTGGGCGGATTTTCAACAATAAACGCCATTTCAAAATCGAAGTTTCAAATGTGAAAATCACATTCAAACACCAAAAACGTATTAATGTGTTGCTTACAAACACTACTAGCATTAACACACGTCATTTGAATTATTGCATTTGTTTTCACGGCTAAATTGATCACAGATGGGTTTCAGTTGAACAAGCCTCGTAGTAGGTATTTAGCGTTTATAAGATTAAAAAACAATAAATTAATGTTGTGGAACCAAAAATTACTAAAAATATCTGTTCCAAAACGTGCAATAAAATCGTAGAAAACTTCAAATCAGCGATTTTTAATTTTTGGTTAGTTGTAAAGCAAAATGAACTGGAGAATATAATTACCAACGTATTTTCATGAATGAAAATCGCATATTTGGAGTATCTTCTTTAAATGGGGATAATTCAAGCTTGAAACACCTTCTGTCATAACAAATTAGTATTTGTTTGCCTTATTTCCTATTACGACTTGATTCAACAGAATAATGATAAAAACAAAGAAATCCTCTGTAACTTGATAGCGGTTGGAAATAAGGCATGGGTTTATTAACATTTTTTTGCTTCGTGTAGCATCCCATATCACATCCATAAGATTGGAACACACATTTTGAACCACCCTGTATTTTTAAAAATTACTATAAAATAATAATTGTGGACATTTGTATTTTCTCCAGTAGATTATAGCTTGTTGTCAGAAGGTAGTTTGAAATTTTTGATTTTTTTAATTTGACAGTTATTTATTGACAGTCCAGCATAAGGGTGCGAATAACCACCTTTGGCATAAACCCTTAGAAATTTCTAATCCCTTACAACTTGGTTCCTGTTTAGTCCTTACTCAATGGGGCGATTTCCATAGCTGTATAAGTATATAGTTTATTGATTTTGACTCAGAATTGAACATGCTAATATTTGAAAATCAATATTTGCCAGGTAAAAACGTTTACTTCTATTTTTGTAATATGATATAAAAATATGTAACATTTTTTAGAGAAAATATTGTGACGCCTTGTGACTACAAGAAACCACCTAATCTACAAGAGCTAACTGCTTTATTCAGGAAGATGAAGATGTTCTGAAAGCTGAGACTGTGGATGCTGTATATGTACCACCTCCTGTTGATGACCTTACTGACGAAGAGGATATTGACGGAATTATAATTGTGTAAACTGAAGAACCACCAACAGATTTAGCAGGTACATGCGGGGTTCATTCGTATGGTAATCACGATTAAGTATGATTGCGAACACAAGCAACAGACCAACCTCGCCCTGAAAAATCAAAATTCAAAAAACGATACATCAAATAGGAGCAAAGTTAATCCATGCTTTAGAACAACACCAGTTTCAATGGAAGATGTTTATAAAGAAGGTGTAGGCCATAGCTATAGCTAATTTACCTGGAAAAGTCCTACTAGAAATTTTCTATTTATATTTTGACTATAAATTATTATGAAGCATAGTTGATTGTTCAACTAGATATGCCCCTGAAAAGAATTTTCATGACTTTACGTTTAGCATATTATTATTTATCTATATAGTTGATAGTGAGCTGGTGAATGCATGGCGAATCTATAGATTTGCAAATAACATCAACATTAACTCAATTGAGTTTCGTTCGTATTTGGTTCGTTGTTTGATAAGAAGTGAGTAAGAGAAAATCAATTAAGAACAACGAGATAAGGGCACCGAAGAAAATGAAGAAAATCTACCTTCAGGATCAAACTCAAATAAGGGCAGCCCATCCCGTAATAGTTTACCAGATGATATTAGGTTCGATAACAGGGCATACAATAGGAGAACATGAAACAAAACTACGAAGAAGGTGTAGATATTGTCGGTCATACGATTTATCTCTGTAATAAATATAAGAATCATTTGCATTTGAGAAGTTTTGGCAATTTCATAACAAGCAGTAGTGCATGCGTATTAACAGAGTTATAGGTATATTGCTATTTTTCTGTAAATACCATTTGAAAATATATTTTTTTTCTAAATTTTGTCTTTCTTATGTTTAGTCATCAAAAATAAACATATAATAAAAATATATGTATTTTTACTCTTGGCGGGTAATGGGTTAACTCAGTTTGCTTTGAAATATTGATATTTAAAGTTTCAACGAGCTCATAAAAACGAGGCGATTTTACATGCATGCACACAATTTGGTCGACAGGGCAAATTCGTATTTCAGTATCACCTGATTTTTTGATAGCTCTTCGTTTACTCAAATCAAAACGCATGTATTCAAGAGTAATGTTAAAAACGAGTTACTGAAAATAGCTTTCCCGAAATCGCGAATTAATGTCAATTATAGCCTTCAAGAAGTTTCCTTCTTTGGCCAAGGTTGATGGTTAAACCAACACTTGAATTCGTAATAAGTCTCAAAAATCAGAAAGTGCTCCAAAGAGACTTCAAAGTTACATGAATTGTCGATTAGTGCTTTAAAACTTGTACCCTTGTTTTGAAAATTTCCTGTAACAAGTTGGATTTTCTAAAGAGCACTTCCTTTGTGGAATGAAATCTCTACTTCAAGTAGGTTATTCATCTGCGCAAGAGAATAATAATCAAAATACAAAATTAATGGTCTTAATTACCACAGAAGAAACTTGAAAGCAACCCGTTTAGCTCGACTTATTTGCATTCGAGTTTGGCTCGATCACAGCTGGTAGCCGTGCGTTCGATCAGATTAGCTCTTCAATCAGATTCAATTTCGTCATAAACCTGTGTTTAGGCATTTCGCTAGTGTTTGCAGAACGGCCTGACTTGGAGCTAGTGCAAATAGCGTTTGTTTGTTTTATTGCAATATACTCTACAACCTATGCTAATAAGGATCTCAGTTTTGCATTTACAGCAGCAGAACGGCAGAATTCTATACGGTTAACGTTTATGTGTGCTTTTACCAACATGTACCACACATATTTCTTGCGGATAGGAGAAAAGTAAGTTAGACTGCTTTGAAAATCTATTGGTGTAATTAATACCTTTGACATTATTAATTAGGGTTGCTATTAATATACAGTGTGATCATTTTATCTTGTAACAAGTAGTTAGGCTATACTTCTCACATGTGCATGAAATGCATAGTTAACTTCTTTTATTGGCCATAAAATATAATTTTTTAGATTAAAAGTCCTTTGGACAGGCAAATGTCAACTGATGTTTTGTCAAAACTTAATAAACTTCTGTACAAAGTTGTTCATTTGTAGAGATTCCTGTGGTAATAGCAATCAGTTTCAATGTACTCTAATAGCGAGAAATCGGATATGATGTTGATTTTTAGAGAATGCAGAAGGGCGGACTTAGCACGACGATATGCACAAAGATACGCAGATAGACACCTTCCATCACATAATACCTTCAGGTGTTTGCAATGAAATCTAGGGTAATATTGTCAGTTTTCCAAACCAAAGGTGAGACAACGACAGGTCACAAGTGTAGAGGCAGCAACGGCGTGCATCTAACAAGTAAATGGTAATCCCCAATACAACGAACAGTTGTAAGAACTGTAGGCTTCAACCAAAGTTCAGTTATTAACATTGTAGAAGCAAACCGGTTTCATCCTTACCACTTCACATTAGTTCAACACCTTACTGAAGATGATTATTCGTGTCGAGTGAATTTCGCCAATTCTTAATAAAAGAGGGTCCTACTGATCCATTGTTTTTAGAAAATATTCTATTTTCTGGAGAAGTGAGGTTTAGTATCAGTGAAGGGTAAATAGACACAATTGCCATTTCTATTAACAAGATTACCCACATTGGATTCGGCAAAAACACTTTCAAAGAATTTTTACTGTAAATATGTGGTGGGGTATCGTTGACAACTTTATAGTTAATCCCCAATTCTTTCAGGGCATTTTAAATGAGAAAATATATTTACATTTCCTAGAAAATGATTTGCCTCAACTTTCAGAAGACATTCCTCTTGATGGTAGATAGCATATGTGGTTTCAAAACGACGGAGCAGTTGCCTACTTCCAGAATTGTAGAATTGTAAGAAACTACCTAGTTTAAACTTTCCATTACGGACTAATTGTAAAAGATGCACCGGCCTGCACATAGTCCAGATTTCACTCCGTTAGATTTCTTTTTGTATGTTAAAGTAAGAGATGATTCTACGAAACTCCCATAGAAACTCAGGAAGATCTACGTGAAAGAATTATCGAAACATATAGGCTTATGACCTCACACATGCTAACTTTTCATAAACATTCACACTACTGTTCCCCCCTCCGGGACCGCGTTCGCATTACTCAGGGTAGTGCGGGCGTCTGTTACATACTAGCCAATCATGCAATATCCACCCTAATCTTAGCTAAGTGAAATACGGTCGCCTCAGCTGGGGTTCGATCCCGCGGCCGATTTAGCCGCATTTCACTCTAACCTCGACTGACAGCGCTTGCTCGCACTGCCACATCGAGCTCCCTGCACATGCTAACTTGCGTTAGAAATTTTTCCTCCGGTGGATTTATTTCTATGAACAGCAAGGTGTACGTCAGTTTGAACATACATTACGTCATTAATTAGTGTTTTTCTTTGTATTTTTATTTAATTTATTTTTCTTGTTGATTTTGTTATTCGTCTGTGTTAGTTTTATGTAAATTATAAGAAATAAATACTGTAAATATACCTATTGCGAAACAGCTGTAATGTGTGTAGCCTACCTACCTGTTACAAGATAAAGTAATCATCTTGTATAGAAGTTGTTCAAAAAAAGGTTACTTGATTTACCCTCGTTTAATACTTAAAAACTCAAACAAAAAAGTGTTAATTAACACACAACTGCAACTGAATTGTTTGAGAAATAAAGGCGAATTTGTTTTGAATCAATAAATTGCATTGCTGTGAAAAAGGAACAGAAACGGCACTAACAGGTAAATGATTATATCATTTGCTCAAATACAAAGAAGTAGTGAGTTAACATCAGGGGATCTACAGGGTGGTTCGAAATTTGCGCCCACGGACTGTGGGATAGTGTTAAGCGACAAAAACTAAACAAAAAGTTCCTCTACCATTTTTCCATCAGACCACTATTTTTCGAGCTACCGCGGTTTTAAAATCTGAAAATCTCAGAAAAAAGTGTTGAACGACCGCCTCGTTCGCCCGATGTAATGCCATGCGACTTCCTTTTAATGGAATTACCTAAAATCCTTGGTCTACAAAACACCAGTGGCCAATCTGAATGAGCTGCAAAACCCCGTGTTCCAAGCAGCGCGAGAAATAACACTGGAGATGGTACGCAACTCTGTTCGAGCAGTACAACGACGTACTGAAGCTTGTTTAGTAGCAAAAGGCGGACATTTTGAACAAATGTAATTAGGTACTCGTCATAATTATAGTTTGAACCTTCTTTTGCTTTTAAAAACTAGTTATTATTAAGCTTAACCAATTGATTAAACACTCATAAGTTGAGATTCAACACTTTTTTCAGCGATTTTAAGATTTTTAAATCCGCGGTAGCTCGAAAAATAGTGGTCTGATGGAAAAATGGTAGAGGAACATTTTGTTTAGTTTTTGTCGTATAACACCATCCCACAGTCCGTGAGCGCGAATTTCGAAACACCCTGTATATGGTCCTGCAATTAGACCATAATAATATGTTCTATCCATTTGTCATTGTAGGTTGTGGGTATTGTTCGACATTGATTGGAAAATGCGAAGGAGCGCCATCGTGCATAAACCACATATAAATCCTATCAGCCCGTGGTACGTCAGTGGTGGTCTTCCAGTAATGGTGCTGAAGTGTAATTAAAGAAGACAGGATACATTTCAAGATTTCCTGAAAATACTGGTTCTATCAAACGCTCTTCCAAAATATTCATCCAAACATTTAACGACGATCGATGCTGATGTTTTCACTGGACAACAGGGTGATGCAGATAATAATGTCGTTAATCGTAAAAGTAGTTTTATCGGTAAATAAAATAATAGCAGCAATTTTGGAATTTTCTGCAATTTTTCTCAGTATCAATCTGTAATTTCTTCTTGAAGCATAGTCAGAAGTGCATCGGCTGGAATGGATACAGAATGCACATTTTGTACACGAGAAAATAATAACAACTTAAATATTGTGTTCCATTGTAAATTTGTAATGCATTGCTTCAGTGTACTGATAAAAATACAGCATTGCTTCTATCTCTGAAACAGTTTGTTTTCGGGTATATATTGATTCAGACTTCCATCGTTTGATACATGTTGTACATGGGTAAATTACATACATCTCAGCTTAGTATTCTACCTTTAACCACACAGTCGTTTAGAATTATTATTATTTTACGTTTTACATTTAACTACATTCGAAAACAATTTAATGGATACACTTTAACTGTCAATAGTATCTAAATCTTGTTATAAATAAAGTGCATCCTCTGTGAAACATGGTTTTGCAATTAATGTAAAATAATCCGCAGAAAGACATTTACGGTAGTCTACATGTCAATACGACACAACGTATTAGCAAAATAGTGAGCTAGTATCACTGATATCGGTATCGATTCCGCAATATATTTACGTATTACGTTATTTATTAACACGTTGATAATTTTATATGGAAGGATACAAAAACTTTTGGCTGTGGTACAGCGGAAACATATTCTTTGGTTTCGGTAACTTTGGAGCAGTTAAAATGTCTAAAGCCGTTACCTACTAAGTTGATCACTTTATTAAGAACAAACGACACAACACATGATACCCGCCATACTTCTACTATAATAAAGAAGAAAAGACCCTTGTAAAAATTTAAATTCTCGCCCAACATAAATATGTTGTTGGAAAGTGTTTTTAAAAATTAATATATTGTTTCATATGATTCTTAAAATCCACTAATCTTTGTAACAAGTTGATGAAGGAGACACAAGCCGATGGGAATCAAATAGTCCAACGTTTCAAAACCAATAAGAATGCATTCTAATTAAATGCTATAAATGCATAATTAATGATAAATAGAACAAATACGTACATTCCGGGGGCAATATATTGTACTGAAAAGTAATATTAGCACCAGTTTTTCTATTAATTGGACAGGATTGGTTGAAGTCCTAAATCGCTAATCCTAATTGGATATTGCTTTTGATGACCAAAAAGATTTCGTACTGTCAATTTACGGTGCATTTTGTCGTTAGGCAATAAATACTTAAATATTGGGTTTCACAAGACAGCAAAGTGTTAGCATTATATAAAAAGATAAGACTTCGTTCCGCCTTAAATCCTTAAAATATAAGCATTTGACATACAAACATTGTAATGTTACTTATACCAACTAGTCTTAGACAGAATGCGATAGAGTCCTAATTAAACAAATAGACCCGGCGTTTTATTGGAAAGCCTAAAAAACGACAGTAAAATAACATCACTGATAGAGGTGCTCAATGCAGTGGTCGTAAAAGGATAATAAAAGGAGGATTAATTCAGCTTTCGGAAGAGAGGTTGGTTTTTTCTCCAGGAAGGGGTTTCAACTCATTTATCTCCTGGCTATAATTATTGCTACTTACGCCTTCTTATTCAATACGAATTTTTGGAAGTTCTGTTATTATTATGACTGCAATTGTAACTACAGAAGAAATATAAGAATGTTTATCTATCTAGTTCGATAATATTGTGTTTCAATATTGGTTACGAAATTGACTATACGGTTTTCACCTGAGGTGCTAGGAATCTATAAAACTGATGGTAAATTAACTATGCTAATCAGGATAAGATTTTATTGAGTATTAGTAGCCAAGAAGACCAAGATATCTTTTTTCTTAAAGCTAATTTGCAATATTGTTGAAGGTATGATATTTTAAATAATATTAATATATTTTTTCTATTTCGGTTTTATAAAGCCGTTCTAAGCGCACTGTTTTAGCTTAAAAACAGTACGTTAAGGAGGCCTATAATCGTACTGTTTTTAGTTTGTTTTTTTTACGATGTTGGTAGTTCGATTTGAATTTGAAAGTTTGAAATGTCAGTTTCAGCCATCTGTCAGTGCTGCCATAAGTGTTTATAAAAACTCCCTAGTAATCGATTTGACGTAAAATTTTCTACATAAATTTATTTAAAATACTCTTAAACTTCCTCAATAGAAAAAATAGTATAAAGAACACGTTTCATAAGACCACTTGTCGCACTCGTCCGTTGAAAAACTCGACGCTTCGCGTCTCGTTTTTCAAACTTGAACTCGTGCGTTAAGAGAAGGCCTTATGAAACTAGTTCTTTAATATACTATTAAAATATTTTTGGTATGATGTTAAGCTAGTTGAATCTCCTTGTATAATCTAACGCCTCGCAGGCCAGTAGGACAAGAAACACTTCAGACCCATTTACAGGAAAACTACTAATCAGACTTTACACCACGTACAATGCCACTCAGGGTAACAACTGCAATGTAAGGAGAATGTGTTTAAAACGAAAACACTGTAAAGAAAATGCTTCCAAAATGTTTGGTGACGTCTTAAAAAAATGTTGAAACCACTTCTAGTGTATGTAAATGTGAGAGAAAACATACCTAAACTGTTAACATAAAGTTTCTCTGCCAATTTCTGTTACTGCAATTCAATTTTGCCTTTGATTGTTTTAGAATTTTTGAGCTATACAAGGTTTTTCCCAAGAACAACGAAAAGTTATGGTATAGTCAAAGAAAGGATGTTATTAAACTTAAATATTAGTAGCTCAAATTGATTTCTCTTTTTACATTTTCAGTAAACTTTCTAATAACACCAAATCAATCTAAGTACTAGTACTAGTAAAGTGTATACTCTACATAACATTTATTAAATATATTTACTAATTTATTTTGATTAAGCGATAAAAAACCGTTGAGTATCAGATTTCCTATTTTTGGCACAATTTCATTAGAAAAACTTTTTACAACTTAAATCGTATTGTTAGTAGCCTTTCTTAGTTATACCAAAGAATATAGATAGAGATCCCTATCTATATTCTTTGGTTATACTCAAACCTTTACAAGTCATAACAACTTTTACAAATAAGTTTATTATAATAAACATCTTCTTATCAGTTCTGTACCAATTTAAATGTCTTCAGACATTATTTTTTGAACGTGTGTATTTTCTATCTGTTATACATATAACAATACGCAAATCTGGTGAAGGAGCAAAGATTGCGCGAGAGTAACTGTATAGTGACACACACTCTAGCAAATATTTAACAATATTTATCAAACCAGAATCAAAATTACACTACTATTACATAAAATTTGTGTGGTAAACTTAGGAGAGTGTTTTAAGTCTGTAGTTGTATAAACTATTATCTAATAAGTTAATAGCTAATAAGTTGGTATGGATTTCTAGTGTTCTTAAGTAATTAACACTGTACTTCACTATCTCTTCTTTGGCCGTAGTTGAGGTCATCTTGTATCTTTTTGTTTGGTATGTAATGTAACGTTACACGGACCTTTGTATTTTGTTTATTTTTTGTCCATCGTGGTTCGCCGTAATTATTTTAGGTTCAAATGTAGAGTAGCTGAGCTAAATGAGTAAATTAAAACACCAAAGATGTTTGATACATTTATTAATGTACCTATCAACTGCAGATAGTGCAAATCATCTGCCCCCCCCCCGTATTTACCTTTTTAGGCTAGGAAACTGCAGGAAACCTAGCCGAGGCAGTACATTAATAATTAAATTTTGACTTACTAATTCAATTAAACCCAACAACACGAAGACGTAAACATAGAAGCAGGGTGCTTCTCGGAAAGGTAAAAACCCGTATGCAGCCGACTTTGCTCAAAGCGCTGGGAAGGTGAAAGATTATGGATACCTGCAACTGCAGCCAAGTTACCTCAAAGTGCAGTCAACTGTTGGAAATAACGCCTTTAAGAAGCCGAGTTCCCTCAAAGCCCTGGGTAGGTGAAAGGTTACCAATATCTGCAGCTGCAGCCGAGGTACTGCAAAACTCAATCAACAGGTGGAAATAACGCCCTTAAGAAGGCGAGTTACCTCAAAGCGCAAAGAGCAAGTACGGCAAATACCCGTTAGCTGCCGTGTTCTCTTAAAGCACTGGGCAGGTGAAAGGTTACCAATACCTGCAGCTGCAGCCGAGTTACCTGAACTCTCAATCAACAGTTGGAAATAACGCCCTTAAGAAGGCGAGTTACCTCAAAGCGCAAAGAGCAAGTACGGCAAATACCCGTTAGCTGCCGTGTTCTCTTAAAGCACTGGGCAGGTGAAATGTTACCAATACCTGCAGCTGCAGCCGAGTTACCTGAACTATCAATCAACAGGTGGAAATAACGCCCTTAAGAAGGCGAGTTACCTCAAAGCACAATGAACAAGTGGGGGAAGACACGTAAGCTGCAGAGTTCCCTCAAAGCACTGGGCAGGTGAAGAGTTACCAATACCTGCAGCTGCAGCCGACTTACCTCAAAGCTCAATCAACAGGTGGAAATAACGCCATTAAGAAGGCGAGTTACCTCAAAGCGCAAAGAGCAAGTACGGCAAATACCCGTAAGCTGCCGTGTTCCCTCAAAGCACTGGGCAGGTGAAAGGTTACCAATACCTGCAGCTGCAGCCGAGTTACCTGAACCCTCAATCAACAGGTGGAAATAACGCCCTTAAGAAGGCGAGTTACCTCGAAGTGCAATGAACAAGTGGGGGAAGACCCGTAAGCTGCCGTGTTCCCTCAAAGCACTGGGCAGGTGAAAGGTTACCAATACCTGCAGCTGCAGCCGAGTTACCTGAGCTCTCAATCAACAGGTGGAAATAACGCCCTTAAGAAGGCGAGTTACCTCAAAGCGCAATGAACAAGTGGGGGAGGACCCGTAAGCTGCAGAGTTCCCTCAAAGAACTGGGCAGGTGAAAAGTTACCAATACCTGCAGCTGCATCCGACTTACCTCAAAGCTCAAGCAACAGGTGGAAATAACGCCATTAAGAAGGCGAGTTACCTCAAAGCGCAAAGAGCAAGTACGGCAAATACCCGTAAGCTGCCGTGTTCCCTCAAAGCACTGGGCAGGTGAAAGGTTACCAATACCTGCAGCTGCAGCCGAGTTACCTGAACCCTCAATCAACAGGTGGAAATAACGCCCTTAAGACGGCGAGTTACCTCGAAGTGCCGAGGTACTGCAAAACACAATCAGCAGGTGGAAATATCGCCCTTAAGAAGCCGAGTGTCCTCAAAGCGCTAGGCCGATAGGGTTAAGGATACCTGTAGTTACCTAAAAGCGCAATGAACAAGTGGGGGAAACACCCGTAAGCAGCCGAGTTTCCTCAAAGCACTGGACAGGTGAAAGGTTACCAATACCTGCAGCTGGAGCCGAGGTACTGCAAAACTCAATCAACAGCTGGAAATAACGCCCTGAAGGAGCCGAGTGTCCTTAAAGTGCTAGGCCGATAGGGTTAAGGATACCTGTAGCTACAGCCGAGTTACCTCAAAGCGTAGTGAACAAGTGGGGGAAACACCCGTAAGCCGCCGAGTTCCCTCAAAGCACTGGGTAGCTGAAAGGTTACGAATACCTGCAGCTGCAGTCGAGTTACCTCAAAGCTGAATCAACAGGTGGAAATAACGCCCTTAAGAAGTCGAGTTACCTCAAAGCGCAATGAGCAAGTGCGGGAAATACCAGTAAGCAACCGAGTTTCCTCAAAGCGCTCTGAAGGTAAAGGGATATAAATTGATGGAAGGACTTTGCCTCTTGACGGTTAGTTCAAGAATATCCTCATAACAATTTGGACAATAAGGGGTGTTGGACCATGAGAACCAATTGCACGTGTACCCAAATTTTAGAAACAACACGACTTCTATAGCTTTATTAATTCTGAAACTAATAATTTTCTTTAAAGGTAATTCAATTATACGGGAAATATTAAGAATCACACTTTATACATATCTTCCATAATTTAGTATTAAATCAACGTGTATGTGAAATATCACATATGAGGATATATTTCGACAAGACAGTAATAATTGAGAAAGGTTATAAACTAAGTTAATTTAAACCAACCATTTATCACAGTTACCGACTGCTTTCTTGACGGCTATCCTGAATTTTAAATACTTAAGATCAAATCATTCTAAAATTACCTGAACGTAATATCTGGAAGAAAAGACCCCGAAAGAAATATTTTAAACATGAAAATATGAAATTCAACTTCCGAATAAGTAGTTATTCTTATAATTGCATCCATTGTGGATGAAAACTAGTAACATTGCAGTAATAGAATACGTATGTTCAAAAAATTAATAAACTTGTGTGAGGTGCAACCGACATATCAGAGAAATTAGGGAAGTACCCCTAAAACTTCAAAGCTTTGCAGCATAGATGCCATAACAGTAGAAGTTATTTAAAAATTGGCAGCTAGACCACCTGTTTGAATTTACTTACTTATGGTTTTAATAGGGAGAGGCTCATTATGTTATTCTCAGGAAAGTCTTATGGAATTATACAGATAATATCTGAACTGTTAGTTTTATTTCTTGCCAACAGGCAGTAATATCCCGTAACATTGCTTATTGAGAACAAGTTTGAAAAACGATAAATAATAATAACTAATGTTCAAACTGCAATTATTATACAATTACAAAGCCAATTGTGCTAACTGAATGCAAGTTTATTGTTTGGTTAATGTTAGTTGATCTACAATTTTAAGTTTTCAAAATAATTGTATGTAATTTATTCTCATCCAGCGTCGCAGTTTAGTTTATTGTATTATTTAAAGCTACTCTACAGTGTGGTGGCTTTTTATCAAAGCAGATACAATGCGTGGTACGTGTGCCTCCAAGAAACGAAGTAAAGCTCGAAAACGTTTCCATAATCGTATAACAGTTTTACGTGCTATAGAACGTTCAGGTAGGAATACATTCTTTTGTCTGCGAAAATTCGATCCCTTTGTTAGAATCTGCGAACTTGAGAAAATTTCTGATAATGATCTTCAAAAAGCTGTAGCAAAATTTGCTCCGTACGGATGTATCACATTCGGGAATTCGGGAATTCGGGAATTGGTTTCTATAAATTATCTACAAAATTGAATAAACCTTTTCTAAATAACTACTTTGCAACAAGACAAGAAATACGAAAAGAACTGCAAAAGGCAAAGTGTTGCAAATAGTTAGCAGAAGCGAATACCAAAACGAAAATTACGGCCGATATAAATCGGTTGGATACAACTCGCCGCGGCCGTGTCGTCGAGACCGAGTCGCCGAAGCCGATTCGCAGCGAAGTCCGGCTCGCCGCAGTTTGACTGGCCGCAAAATATTGTGTTTCGTTCAGTGCAAACTTTAAATACCCCGTATATCGTTAACTCTTTGGAAAGTTAATTATAGGACGATTTCAACGGTACCCTACTTATTAGTATTACATTTTAAAATATTGGTTGCATAGCGGAGCACTGCGGACTTTGGCAAACGGTATACGTAGTGTAGAACAGTCCGCGCTGGTCAGTACTCGGATTGGTGGACCAATATAGCGGCATATGCAATCGGTCGCTCTTGGGAGGGCTCGAAATGCTGTCGTTCTCGGTTATCAATCAAACATCTGTGATTGCTGTAAATCATGACGTAGTGGCACTTTTTTTCTCTGTTCGACGGGTTAGGCTAGCCTCCTGCCCGGCATACTTGCTAAGTGTAGGTGTGTATTTTGATTCTGAGGCGGGGGAGTTTTCTGTTAGGGAAATTTTTGAGGACTTCCTTCTGGACTTTCGCGTGGTGCAGCTGTATTCTGGTGAATATGTGAGGTTGATTGAGAAAAGATTTATATCTTCGAATAATTCGGATTACTTTAATCATCCTGCCCTAAAAGAGAGTTTATGCGTTATTGTGTTTAATATTTTGGAGATTCCATAAATTCTTAAGGGTTTTATACACGATTATAATAAGTTACCAGTATCATTCAATTACGGGTCGCCGCATGGTTTGGTGTAGTGAAGCAAGCCCTTGGGGCCGTATTTCTGAAGCTGCCCGTGGACCGCTTCCCTGTAGACGATCTTCGTTTATTCGGGATTCCTCGACGGGAGAAGAATTTTACTGTTTCGGAAGCCGTACTCGTCCTTCCTAAGTTACCTGGCCGTTCCTGTAGAAGCTGTCGTCTTCGTGAACCTGGGGAACGCTAGCCTTCGGAAATGGCTGTGATTCGGCCGTTAGGACACATACAGAAGCACAGGTTAGCAATTGTAAACTTGTTCTCTTCGATCTTGGAGCTTTGTTAACTGAAGGACGCGGCGTCGTCCACGATATCTGCCGGTGAATTGCCTAGAAGACGGTTTTCATGTTATTTTGTTTGTTCGAGGGTTGTGAATTAAAAATGTATAGGTTAACGTAATATTCCTGTTCACATTGTATTTAGTAAGGAATTATTCAGATCACTTACCTTCAGTCATTGTATCTATCATTTTATATCAATTTGTCGTACTTCAGTGTATTCTATGATCAACCATTGTATCAGAAGTAATTACGTTACGTCTGTGGAAATTCATTGTTTACATTTAGCTGTACACATCACATTCATTTTTGCGGATTCTGACGTAGTGTATATTGACACGGCTGTTAAAAATTAGATGTTTGGGAAATATTTTTGGTTCATTGGAATATTAAGAGTTACTTTATGAGGAAAGTATGCGGATTGGGGTTGCACTTTGTCGCGATTCGAATTCCCGGTAATACGTCCCGGGTAGTTAAACGCTGTATTGTACAAGGCCTCCCATATTTTTTCCCCAGCGTGCGGAATCTTCGGATTGCGGTAAATAAAATTCATATATTTTTAGCTTTGGAATAGATCTGTAATTTCTTTTGTTTTTATTAGTCTATTAGGGGTTAAATCCGCTAAACTGTTTCTGCTTGTTTTCAAACGTCATACCTGTGGAACGTAATTTGGTTCCTACCATTCGAAGCACCTCGAATGCTTCTGTTATTCTCCCACAGTCTAATTCTTACGTGTCATATTGATTATATTGACTTTGTAAGTTTCTTTAGCGTTGCCAACTTGGGCTTCAACCAAGTGTGATTCATATGATTTAATTAAATATAATTATCTATGTACATGTATAAATTGGTTTGGGTTATATCTTTGATATTTATAGTTATTTTTTTTATTTTTTATTTGTCGACGTATTTCTATTTACAATCTGCTTTACAGTCAGCTATAAGTAAATCAGTAAGGTTATTGACAAGGGGAAGTAGCCGTCCATTGACGTCTCTTCAGCTTTAACTAATTGCAATTGTGTTACAGTTACATCTTAGGAATTGTCGCAGTAGATATTACAGTATTACACTTTATTTTACTACTATACTACTTATATTATATGTTCACACACACGTACTTACACACCCATGTATCTACATACAGGTGCACACACATACCGCATGATTTGAATTGAGTTTTATTAATTAATCACTCGGTAAATCTAAAAGGTAGGTCTAATGTGTATTGTCTTTTAAGTCTACGGTTCTGGTTGCTATTATCCAATAGGTTCAGCGCTAGCGCGTTTGGGTGGTATTGCAATTTTTCGATATACTTTTCACTAGTTGTCACTATTACTTCTTTCACCGAGCTTATGTTGAGGTCACTTTGAATATCCACGTTAGTAATGTAGTACGGTGCGTTGGTGATAGTACGAAGCGTCTTAGCTTATATCTTTCGAGGATGGCTATGTTTGAGGCAGATGCAGTTCCCCATAACTGGATGCCATACATCCATACTGGTTTAAGTATTACTTTATAAAGAAGTAGTTTATTGTCGAGTGACAGAGGAGAGTTTCTTCTTAGCAGCCAGTAATGTTTACTAAATTTGAGGTTTAGCTCTTTCCTTTTTTTCCATATGTGGGTTCTCCATGTTAGGCCCTTGTCTAGGTGCATCCCTAGCATACCAAAAAAAAAAAAAAATTTGTTTGTTTGTCTTAACTTATTCTGACACATCTGTGATTATTTGTTAACTTATGGTTAATATGTTA
>JABXWE010003128.1:0-11197 GCA_014611495.1 Limonius californicus | reverse complement strand
TCCACGTTTTTTTTTTCGTGCATAGGCTTCTTCAAGGTTGGCACTGGGCCTTCCCCTTTTTCGTGCAAGTCCAGGCTTCCCAGATTTACATAAAGCATCAGCGATGGCTATTTTAAAATCAACAAGTGGCATGTAAATATTTTTCTGTCTTCTCCATAATAGCCAACTATTTACAGCACACATATCCAACATGTGGAAGAAAATTCGCAGATAGAATCTCTTGGACCTTATTTTGATGCGATAGAATCCAAGCATAGAATCTAATAGGTCCACGCCTCCCATATACGAATTGTATTTCAGTATACTTTGTGGGCAGTCTATTGTTTTGTGACATTTTTCACTTCTAAAAAATCTTTCCTTAGTTCCAGTTGGTTGTGACCCTACATACGTTGATAACGTTGAAACAACTTTATTGTCATACCAAGAAACAAGACTCATTTTGACATCGTCCTTTATAGCAGTTTTCTCTTGATAAGCCCCTCTTCCGCGTTTCTTGAACTCCTTTTCCGATAACATCTGACATCCTCGTATTCGATTCAAGCGCACAGTGCCAAGAGGAAGGATACCGTTTTTGGTTAAATATACCATTAGGGGAATGCTAGTAAACCAATTGTCGAAGAAAATTTTATGATTGACATATTTTGGTATTATTTCAGAAAGCTTTACCACAACGTTGCTACTTGTACCAAGATCAGGAGCACCTGTAGGTACGGTGTTACTTTGAGAGCCAGCAAAAATATAAAAATTGTAACTAAAACCGGAGATTCCGCTTAGAACAAGTACTTTATAACCCCATTTGTGAGGTTTTTTTGGATTATATTGCTTGATCGTTGATCTGGCCTTAGTGGGTATTATCTGCTCATCGACTGCAACATTTTCTTCCATTGGAATCAAACTGAATCTCTCTTGAATCTTTTTTAGCAGAGGGTTTATCTTGAACAACGAATCATGTCCGTCTCTACCTCGAGGTATGAAATTGTCGTTATTGTTAAAATGAAGAAAACGTTTTATTTCTTCCCATCTGTTGCAAGTCATAACAGAAGACACCACAGGATGGCCCAAATGTGGCGACCAGTAATGTCTTACTTGAGGTAAGTGAATAACGGACATATATAAACAGGTACCTACAAACTGTTCTATTTCATGTTCTGAAATATTTGCTGGCCGATGTGGGCGTTTTTGGATGCAGTATAAATTTGTTTGGGTAGATATTTCGGATATAATTTCGTTTGTAAACAGAAACTTAAAAAACTGGGATGGGGTCTCTAAATCAATCAGTTCTTGTGGCATATTTTGATTTCCTGCAAATGTCATCTCATTCGGATCTTTTATAAGGTTTCCAGTTCTCCAAGTGCCTGGGCTCAACTTCTCTGCCAGTTCACTTAGAGGAATATTTTCCTCGTTATCATCAGATTCTAAATCAGATTCAGGTATTATTATATCCTCATCTTGATCTTCGTAGTCATCGTCGCTTTCGCTGACTAGAACGCGATTTGGTGCATCATCCTCATCTTCTGACAGGTCGGAATCGTCACTTTTATTATCATCTGGTATATATCGAATGTATTTGATGTTCCCGTAGAATCGTTTTGCATCGATCTGAAATTAACAATATTTTTTGGGCGTTGTTGCGGAGACGCATGGTGTACCAACAAAAATTTAAATGCATAGTGTCCCATATATGACTCAAAACAATTATGGGACACAGCTCTTAGTAAAACGAAGGTAATTCTAGAAACTTACCTTCATTTGAAAGAGGAAAACACACACAACAAACTGATATTTTTGTTAACTGTTCAAATGCAATTTACTAATTAAACATAAGTGACAAAAACGCACAAATCTCTGTTACAGCAGAACTTGACGTGCAACAACTTGCATACTGGCTGATGACGAAATTTCTTGATTGAAACCGGATATTTTGCTTGCTTCAGCTCATACTCTCGGTCCCATATATGATACACCATGCAAATTCAGATTCTTTTAATTTAAAGTCTTACATAAAAATGTTTTTGTGGTATGTATCATATATGACTCACTATGCAATAAAGGGTTAAACTCTACTAATTACAGATTATGAGTTCTTACGTAATTTTTAGTATTTGCATACATTGATTTTATTGTCCCTAGCAAGTCCTTATCTATCGCATTATCTTCCAGACTCTTCCATAGTTCCTTTCTGTCCATCCTGTCGAATGCTTTTTTTAGGTCTAAGAAACACTCATATCCATCTCTATTATAGTATACCATCTTTTCTATTATCTGCCCAATTATAAATACATTGTCTTTGTGTTACATCGTGGTCTGAATCCGTATTACGCTTCCAGTTTCTTTTCTATCTTTTTTCTTAACTTTTCTCTAGAACCCTGTAATATACCTTTCCGGACGCTGAATAATGATATGCCCCAATAATTTTAGCAGTCGTTGTCGCCCTTTATGCGAATTGGAAAACTGCTCTTTCCCAATCTTTGAGTATTCGCTTCCGGTGTTATTTTGTCGTGTCGTGCCGATTTTCCTAGCTTTATTTAGTTCATCGCTTCTTTCGTCTCTTCTTCTTTAAATTTTTCTTTTTTGTGCCTTTCGTAATTATTTCTGCACTCCTTTTCTCGTCACTTTTGGTCTCTTCCGTATTTCCTGCTATGTTCGCTCCCAGCAATTATTTTCTTCCATCGCTTTATTATTTCGTCGTCTCCCAGAAGTATCTCCCCTTGTTTATTCTTAATCTTATTTCTTCCGGCTTTTTCGGATTTTCTTTCCTAAAATATTTTAAAACCTTCATGAATAACTTTTGAATATCCTCACCATTCCTTTCCATTCTATTTGCCAAATTCTTCCCATGACCTGTTTTTGCGTTTCTTACCACGTTTTTAACTGTTCAGGTTTTATTGCATGTTAGATAAGTTTCTTTGGTCCTCATCTGTAGGTATTTCTTCCACAACTTGTTTTTCTTTGTCACTTCTTTCTTTATCTCTTTAGTCCACCATTTTATTTGTTTTCTTTCCTCTTTTTGAACTGCCGTACCACAGGCTTCCCTTGTCGCTGTTTTAATTATATCCCTAAAAGTTTGCCATATCTGTTCAACATCTGTTTTTTCCTCTTTTACTTTGTTTTGTATTCTCTCTGAATGATTTCTTTAAATTTATTTTTTGTATCTTATTTCAATTTGTATGTTCCAATTCTATGGTTCGTTTTCTTTTTCTGTTTTTTCTCTTGTTCTTCCATTTCTTTTTTCACCCTTACATCTTGTACCCATTTAATATTCGGTGCTTCTATTAGCATATAGTTTATTACTGACTTTTATTTGTACTTACACTCTTGTCAAAATATGTATGCCCGTGTTCAAACTTAGTGTTTGCAATTACCAACTTATTTAACATTCAGAATTCAATTATCTTTTCTCGTTGTTGTTTCCCTATATTTTTCCGTCAGTTTATCATAGCTTTCAGTTCTGTTTCCTAATCCTCCGTTTAAATCTCCCAAGATAACAGTATGTATCTTTATTGATTCAATTTCTATCTGCAGATCTTGAATTTTTCCTTTCTTTCCTTGATATCATTTTCGTTGAGCCCGTAAATTACTACCATTGTTGTGTTTCTTTGGTGCTATTTCGTGAATTCTACCGACGCAATTCTTTCCGAAACACATTTCCATTTTTCAACGTCCTCAAATTCTTGTCTGCTTAGTATTATGCCTGTTCCTTGTTCTGCCCATTGAGTTTGATCTACTCTTCTTCGTTTCTGTTATCGCTAACACCTGCAGATTTGTCTTATCCGTTTCCTATATACCTCTTCCTCCTAATCATTTATTCCTCTTACATTCCATGTTGTTATCCTCTATAAATTATCTTTTTTTTCCAGTTTTTCCCCCGTTATTACTTATTTGAATCTCTTTAACCTTGTTCTTTACCTAATTCGACCTCCTTCTGTCTCCATTCGTTGTGCTTTTTAGTTTTTTGATTGTTCTTGAAATGTTTGTTCCTTCGGTTCTCTTACCAAATTTTCGGTCTCCTTACACCAAAGCCATGTTTCACCATATGCGATTGCTTTCTTGTAGTCTATTGTAACTCTTTTTCCGCCTCGTCTCTCTACTTTAGCTAGGTCCCTGATTCTTTTCTGAATCTTTCTCTCTTCCTTCGTTCGGTAGTTAACTTTGTTTAACGCTTCCCCTTTAAGATCTTTTATACTCCATCACCTTCATTTTGTCTTTCTATCTATTAAAGTTAGCCACCGCTGTACATTTTTCATCTTTTTTCTTGATCCTGTCTGCAGAATTTATCTGAACTTTACCGCCAATTGTTGTTCCATGAACGTTTTTACCTCTTATTGTATGTTTCCCCCTTTAAAAGCTGTCCGTTTTATTACTATATTATTTTTCCTCTCATTGTTTTTAAGCTTCTTCACTGTTCTTACTAGTATTTCTATATACATATTCTGTAATTTCTAGTTCTCTTGTAACGATTTCCGCGCCTAATTGAAGGCAACCCTGTTTACATATTCAGTTATTCACATGATTCTAGGGATTATTAATATTTCGAAGTTACGTTCCTGTCAAGCCGACGCAGTGCGTATTTGAGTTCCAAAAATTGGGGGGAAGGAGATTCTAAAAAACAGTTTTCCTTAATTAAGACAGTGAATTGAGTATGGTCGGTCTTACCGGAAGTATATTGTGAATAGAGAGCTATTTCTTTTAAATCGTTTAGCGATTGGAAATTCACTTTCCGCTTTGAGAGTTACTTCACACAGGAGCTCATTTCCCATATTTGCAGGGAAGCAATCTCCAGGAAATATTTCAAATATAGAATTTACTCCGGTAAAGAAGATTTGTTTTGGTGTTATGCCAGTGTCCATCAACTGGCAACATTCGTGCGGCTGGACGTCCCGAAATTAAGCCGACGCAGTAAAAAAAAAGACGCTACATTCATACGTATTGTTCATATTGGTACGCTGTCATCGACGAGTAACCTTGGGAAGGTTTTTCCCGAACCGAGTGGACGCCTGGGGCTATAGATAAGGAGTCTGGTGTACGGTCGCGCTGATTGCCGCCACATCTTGAAAAAGGGAAGTGCATTGAAATAGTACATTTTAAAATTTGTATAACCTTGCCTTGTTTACGATTTCATTATCGTTATTTAAGAATTAATTTAATAATTTATTTGGGGTCACTGAAGTGTGTCATTGCGGTTTTAATTGGGGATATGTATAAATACTATTGTAATATTCCATTTATTAGGGGAAACAATTTTACGTAGTCATATATACAGGGTACTCCGATAGTGGGTTGATATTGCGTGTTAAAGAGGCACAGCTTGAAAATTTTTGTCTTAGAACTTCTGATCACGCATGAATTCATTACGCAGAGGCCTCCTACGTTAATGAATGCGCTATAGAAAAAAATTAATGATATCTTATTCTGTAGCGCAATAAAGGTCCTTAAAATTGTTTGAGTCTCGCCCAATTTAAGGTTAGTTATGTTATGAAACGTAAAATTGGGACTGCTAATTTATTTGAATTTAGTTTACGTTGTATCGAATTATTAGAATTGTGGGTATTTTCTTTTTCAATTAAAAAGAGATCTGGTTGCAACTTGTCTTTTCTTTTACGACGAATTATCTGGAATTAAGTTTACATAAAGGACAGATAGTAGATATAAAGGTAGGTGATTATTTATCTTGGGGTCCGACTTCCCATTTACCACCTCGGACAATGTTAGTAAATTATAAGTCGGTGGCGCCTATAAGTTAATTGTTGGAACCTACTCCTTCTTCGATTGGGCTTCCGAGATACTAACATCTGCCAGCTTGTTAATTTTCTACCTAAGCAGTGGCGGAGTTAAGAGGTTGTTTTTGCAATTCAACTAATTTTTGTATGTAGTAAAGATTATAGACGTGACACTATATACCTCCATCATATCCCATACCGCACGAAAGACATTTATCTGCAATATATGATGAAACCGCAATTTGCAGATATTTTCGAAATTCGTTAGGGTTAAATGGTTTTAGTGAATAATCGCAGTAACACATGCTGAATCATACACCAGAAATTTCGAAATTTACTGCATTAACGAGGACAATTCAGTGCCTTTGAATTGCTAAATAGAGAATGATTAATTTTGTGTCTTCAATCAAACGGACATGTTTTTTAATTTAATTTGTTTGTCTTCGTCTTCCTCTGATTATAGGCCAATGGCCTGTTATTTACCTACAATGGAGTAGCTAATTTGTTTTTGCTTTTAGTCATATTTATTTCTCACCTGGAGGCATATGAAAGCTATCAATGATGGCGGACGCACTTAACCACATTATAATTGCATAATCTTGACTCCACTGACCTTAAAACACGTCAGAAAGGCTTAACAACGATAATTTAGAAAATTTTAAAACACATCTGTCAAATACGTATCCAAATACGTATGTAACTTCAACCCGGTAAAAAAGTTTCGGTATTTTTACAACGTGTGCCAATGCTATTTGAAAATTACCATTAAAATTGATCAAATATTGGTAGTTTATTGATGTGAGGTAGAACTTAAATATTGCTTAATTGATATGTATTTAAAACTGAAAAAATTTGGGCTCCTTTGTAAAATGACCTTGTCCTAGTTTACTTACATATCAAATATTTAGTAACTCACATATAAACATGTACATATGTTACAGTAAAACGAGAAGAGATTCAAACATCGGAACTGCCTTCAGAAGCGTCCGGTTTAAAACGTGATTTTAAATACGATAATGATTGGTCGATTAAACTGGAATCATTACATGAAGAATTAGATATAAAAACCGAAACCTGTTGTAACAATGAAGATCAAGTAATAATAGAGCCTCCATTGAAATACCTTTTTCATCAAAGTGTTAAACCTAATACTGGAGAAAAGTTATATAATTGCAATGTATGTGACTATGGAAGTGTATGCAAGAGTGACTTACGAAAGCATATGAACACTCACACAGGAGAAAAACCCTTCAAGTGCAATATATGTAATTATAAAAGTGCACACAAGCGTAACTTGCAAAGTCATATGAACACTCATACAGGAGAAAAACCCTTCAAGTGCAATATATGTAATTATAAAAGTGCACACAAGCGTAACTTGCAACGTCATATGAGCACGCATACAGGAGAGAAACCCTTCAAGTGCAATGTATGTAACTATGAAAGTACGCACAAGAGTAGCTTGCAAATGCATATGAGCACTCACACAGGGGAAAAGACCTTCAAGTGCAATATATGTAACTATAAAAGTGCACAGAAGAGTAGTTTACGAAGTCATATGACAACTCACACAGGAGAGAAACCCTTCAAGTGCAATATATGTAACTATAAAAGTGCACAGAAGAGTAATTTACGAAGTCATATGAGAACTCACACAGGAGAGAAACCCTTCAAGTGTAATATTTGTAGCTATGAAACTGCACACAAGAGTAGCTTGCAAATACATATGAGCACTCACACAGGAGAAAAGACCTTCAAGTGCAATATATGTAACTATAAAAGTGCACAGAAGAGTTATTTACGAAGTCATATGAGAACTCACATAGGAGAGAAACCCTTCAAGTGCAATATATGTGACTTTGAAAGTTCACATAAGGGTAACTTGCGAAGACATATCAGTACTCATGCAGGAGAGAAAGACTGTACAAAATGATTTTACATCCAGAAGCAAATATCTACACCACAGCCGACCTTGCATCTGACCAGATGAAAGGTATTTACAGTTTAACTATCTTAAGAAAATATGACCACCATTGTAGGGCCCACTGCAGTCCTTGCGAAAGTGGGGAGAATTGTAGAAACATTCCGGACATTCCAGCCTCGGTGGGAGCAGCCCCGGTTAGGTAAAACCAATTGACTTCAGTTTGTATTTTTTTTTAAATAAATGTATTGAATTTTTCTGGTGTTTTATTTTCGAATTCAGCTCAGCTACTTTAGATTCGAATCTGCGACAGTCAATGGGTTACAAAAATAAAAAGTCTAAGCAACGTTATATAATCGAACTGTAGGAAGCAGCAGAGTCATTATGTCCGCACCAAAGTGTCATCTTCCAACAACCCAGATAAAATGTTAGCCGCAATGCAAGTAACGTGGTCCAGTTAAATTTTCATGATAGAAGTGTGGTCCAAAAATATGGTTACCTACTATACCACATTATACATTTACAAGAAAAATTTTGACAGAGAACTACATATCCAAAGCGGATTCTCTTGGTGGTGGGAATTATGTGCATTCACTTCACCAATGTGTAACCGTCCAACCTTTTTATATAGGGGTTGGAGTGCTTTGGGTAGCTCAGGTCCAGTGCTCTTGTTTAAGACTAAAGAAACTATATAACGGTAGTTATACTTAACACTTTATTATTTATATTTACATTAGTTAATTACATGCAGATATACACACACAGTATAGAATGTACTTATTTATTACTGAAAGTAATTAATATTGATTATTTACAATTAAATAAAATGAATGTTGAAGTTTAACATAATTTTCTTACCAGACTTAATACCTTGTTTACCTATACAACAGGATGAAAATAATATAAATATTAACAGGGTCGAAAGCACTTAATACAGGAATTACATTAGTACAATTACATAAAAATAACGGAATTTATGGGCCCCGCGTGGTATGCAACCCAAATTGCATGCAAACAAAATCTAGGGAAATACAAATTTTACGACAGCACGTGGAAATCAATTAGGTTAGTTTTGCCCACCCGGTGTTCCTGTAATAAACTAATTAGCGGATTTCGTGTAATCGAAATTTACATGTGCAGGCAATTGTTGCTTTTCCAAGCGGGCTGCACTCTTGTGCTATCCGCGGGCCATGTCCAGAATCTCGGTGTTTCTGAGTGAATGAAATCAACTTACGGAATTATAACCTGGAAGTTTCTGCTATATCCACTTGCGTAAAGTTTGACTGGGCCAACAGGTGAGTACAATTTAGCAAGCGTATTTTAGCTCGTACACTCCCTTAGTTAATCTTCGTACCACTGTAATGGTTGAGGAAAATATAAAATTTAACGTAGAATGGGTGATAGGGTTGAATCGGATATTAATAAAGATTCTTTTTAAAGTTTAAGGCTACAAAACCCTACGTATAAATTCGCTAGCTCCGTTGAAAAAGGGAAAACAACCCCTAAGCTACTGAGAAAACGAATTATACCTTTAATAATCTTCTCTAAAGTTTAAGTAAATAATACGAATAGGGAGAATGACCCAAATTCCTATTTCAAACCAAACTTTTGACTGGTCCTATATACAGCGTAAGTTCACAGGGAAACAACCCAAGTGATTTATGCTAGGTATATATTCCCACACTTCGCTGACAACAATTCGTAGCTCGAATCAGAAAAGGGCAAAACGACCCCTAAACAACTGAGCGAACGAATGTTACACGGGCGGGCTTGACTTTGCAAACAAACTGTAGTTGACTGGGATTAAAAAAAATCTTTACTTTGACTGGCACAGGTATTCTAACGGAATTGGATTTTTGGTAACAGGTAATTTAAACGGTGTCTGACTGGATCTCGGTTGAAGTTCTTCCTTGACTGGATCTCGGTTGAAGTTCTTCCTTGACTGGCTCCGACTCAAGTTCCCCGTTTTGGGAGCTGGGGCTCGCCTTTATACCTTCCATTCCCATTCTAAAATGTTGCTAATAATTTTTATGTTGGCGGGGATACCTACTGATGATAGAACAAGGTGGGAGACGGGTACCAATCCTGAATTCGAACGCCACCAGCGCCTTTATGTTAAACTACGCAGTCACAAAATTTAATTTAAAATTTATTTATACCGCGACACTTCGTTACAAATGTTTATGAATTTTGCCTCATTGCTAAGCCATACATAATTTAAAAAGGATCCAAACGAAATTGAAAGAAATTACAAAATTTTAATTTTCTCTGAGGATCATTTTGATGCTGTTCGTACACCAAAGTAACACCCAGAAATCTACACTAATACACTACTTTCGTGGTGCCTTTTACCAAGTCAATATGGTAGGGATGATATATATATATATTTGTGTTCAAAATTGTAATAATACCAACGTTTGTGCTGAGATTTCTTTGACTCACAAGAATATAGTAATGCACTGCCTCTAACACTGCTAGTTCATTTTCCATGTTTGCAATCGTTCCGGGCTTACATACTCCAGCGCTAACAAATTTACATTTGTTTCTTAAAAAATTTTGAAGTTTTTCAGGCGGTGGTGTTCTGGTTGCATAGCGCCTGATGTATATCCCCACCAAACGTAAGCGACGAAAGTGCTTTCTCGTTGTTTCAAAACATCTTACTTAAAATTTAAGTAAATTGACATCTCGTTTGAGTATTACCATCAGGATCCGAATTTATATGCGCTAAAAAGTTCCTCTATATGCATTTTTTATGCGCTAATAATCTGCTATAATATGCTGCAACATATGTGAATATATATATATATATAAAATATGCGCTAAAAACTAAGAACATGCGGAAAAAATTTAAAATACAATATGTAAAATACTGAGCATACCAAATACGATGTAGAAAATTTTAAATATCGCTTGGAAGTGCTTATTTTTGTAATTTTTTTACATAGAAATCTTCAACTAAGAATTACATATTTAAAAATAATTGCAAATATGAATTAATCATTATATCACAAAATAATAATAATAAATATTATGATTTATTTTTCCGCGTTACAGTAAAGAAACATAATTTTATCTACGTTTTCCATTGTAAAATTGTATCTCTCAGAAGTTAACATTTTTTTGTACATGGAAGACAAGCATTCAACCTCGCATGAAGTTATTGGAGCATACTTCATGCAGGTTAAATTTGACGGGTTGAAAGACTCTTATGTTTTCTACGCTTTCCACATTTTCGCCTATTCAAATCTTGCTTATTCTATACAGTATGTTGTAGCCCCTTTCTTTTCAGAATACTTCTAGCTTGGAAATAATTATTTTTCCGATGGTTCTCGGAACCGTTTGCAAGCTATCGATAACTTTAGGTGTGGTTTCCATGCACTTGGTTAGAGCGACCTGTGTATTTTCCAAATCTTTTATTGAAGTTACTAAAATTAAAAAATGTTTTTTAATAAAAGCTAATTGTTGAACAATCTTCTATTCTGCTTTACACGTTTTACACTCCAAAACGGCTTTAGAATCATCATTTTTTTATAATATTTTTTTATTTTTTATAATTATT
>JABXWE010003127.1:0-37188 GCA_014611495.1 Limonius californicus | reverse complement strand
TGTGGAAGTTGATATTGATAATGATGAGTACCTCATTAGTACTCTAAACTAAACACCGCAATCAGAAACTAATCAAATATTTATATTTTAATGATAATAATAGTCACAATTCCAACAGGTTTTATTTACTTTTGGTGCTTTATTAATTATTATTTTAAAAAAACGCTTGAATTTATGTATTAACCACTTGATCTCCAAGTAATCGTCCTTATGTAAATTTTTAGAAAATAGTGTGAAAACTGATGCTCATATGGTGAGTGCCTCAATAGCGCCATAAACTAAACACCGCATTCAGAAACGAATTAAATATTTTATAACATAACCGATTTGTTTTATATATTAAACATTTGATCTTTAAATAATCGTCGCCTTCATAAAGCCTTTCAGAAAATAGTGTAAAAACTGATTCTTATATGGCGAGTGCCTCATTAGTGCCTCAAACACCATAATCAGACACTACTATTTCCGTTTGAATGTGGTAGACAATGATGTGGTTGAAATAAAATCAGTAGTTTGGACTTCCATTGTCTTTATTTTTAAAAGTCGTCATCAGGTGAATACTGTACAGTATTCACCTGATGACGACTGTAGATACCCAACAGTCGAAACGTTGTGTAATTACTGTGTTTTTAAAAATAAAGACAATGGAAGTCCAAACTACTGATTTTATTTCAGACACTACTATATTTTAAGTAGTTGGTTCTCAAGTAATCTTTGTTCTTGTAAGACTTTTTAGAAAATACATAGTGTGAAAACGGATGCTCATATGGTGAGCGCCTGAATAGCGCCATAAACTAAACACCGCATTCAGAAACGAATTAAATATTTTATAACATAACCTATTTGTTTTATATATTAAACATTTGATCTTTAAATAATCGTCGCCTTCATAAAGCCTTTCAGAAAATAGTGTAAAAACTGATTCTTATATGGCGAGTGCCTCATTAGTGCCTCAAACACCATAATCAGACACTACTATTTCCGTTTGAATGTGGTAGACAATGATGTGGTTGAAATAAAATCAGTAGTTTGGACTTCCATTGTCTTTATTTTTAAAAGTCGTCATCAGGTGAATACTGTACAGTATTCACCTGATGACGACTGTAGATACCCAACAGTCGAAACGTTGTGTAATTACTGTGTTTTTAAAAATAAAGACAATGGAAGTCCAAACTACTGATTTTATTTCAGACACTACTATATTTTAAGTAGTTGGTTCTCAAGTAATCTTTGTTCTTGTAAGACTTTTTAGAAAATACATAGTGTGAAAACGGATGCTCATATGGTGAGCGCCTGAATAGCGCCATAAACTAAACACCGCATTCAGAAACGAATTAAATATTTTATAACATAACCTATTTGTTTTATATATTAAACATTTGATCTTTAAATAATCGTCGCCTTCATAAAGCCTTTCAGAAAATAGTGTAAAAACTGATTCTTATATGGCGAGTGCCTCATTAGTGCCTCAAACACCATAATCAGACACTACTATTTCCGTTTGAATGTGGTAGACAATGATGTGGTTGAAATAAAATCAGTAGTTTGGACTTCCATTGTCTTTATTTTTAAAAACACAGTAATTACACAACGTTTCGACTGTTGGGTATCTACAGTCGTCATCAGGTGAATACTGTACAGTTTTATATATTAAACAGTTGATCTTTAAGTAACCGTCGCCCCCATAAGACTTTTAGAGAATAGTGTGAAAACTGATGCTGATATGGCGAGTACCAAATTAATTTAGAAACGAATTAAATATTATATAACAAAACCGCTTCGTTTTACAAGTATATATTAAACAAGTGATCTTTAAATAATCGTCTATCTTATAAGATTTTAGAAAATAGTTAGAAAACTGATGTTGATATGGGAAATGCCTCTTTCATCATCGTAATCAGAAACTGATCAAATACTATTTTAAAAAAGCGTTTGGTTTTATATATGGTTTTATATATGGTTTTTAAATAGTTGTTCATTAAATAATGGGCTATAAGGGCTTTTAGCAAATAGTGTGGAAACTGATGTTGGTATGGTGAATGCCTCATTAGTGCCATACACTAAACAGCGTAATCAGAAACTAATCCATACTGTTTCCAAAATAAAAGCTTGATTTTTAATAATTTTATACATTTTCTAAATCTTAGAAAATGTCATTGAAACTAATGTCAAATAATATGAAAAGTAACTTGCATATGCAGTGCTTTATTAATATTATAAACTAAGCAACAGCGCATATTTTAGATTTTTATTTTAGAAACAAATTGGGCTTAGCTTAGTCGTAGAATCTAACGTTTGATTTAACAGTACGTTTTCTAAATAATTCGAAAACTTTCGAATAATTCTTTCAAAATAGCAATGAAACCTAAAACCCGTGTTGATAGGTAATGCATCGTTAGTGCTTAATTACTGCTGTACATTGAGCAGTAGGTGTAACATCTAGTGTTGTGTATTTTTAAAGGCAGTGGTTTTCAAACAACTGCATATTGTGGAAATTTATTCGTTTATCGTTCAAACTGATGTTGGTCTTTAGTGATTTATAGTGCTTTATTAATAATGCTTATATAGCTCTAACAATATAATTTCTAATAAACGGGAATAAATCAATTACAGAACAAGAGTTAATATTATAAATTTTAGTAAAAGTAATTCGCTGTTTTTTATATTACAAAACAGCGAATGGCATAGTAGAACCGATACCGAACTCCAGAACCCTGTACTTTTATTTTTAGAAATTGGTACGTCTAGCCTAATTAAGATTAGTTTTAATGTTTTCGTCTTAATACGTTTCGCTACAAAAATTAGTTTCCAAGGAGAGTGAAAACATAAATTCGAAATTACAAAGCACCCGTAAATCTACTAGATTGAAAATCAATGTTTTTGCGAGTTCCCAAGACTCAATTAAGGTGTCGTATTTCACCTAGAAGGCCGCTGTGTGGAATTTAGGTAAAACTTTGTGGCAAATCAATTTGTATAGTACAAAACGTCAGCGCGAACAATAATTAATTAAATTCGATTAAAGGAAAATTTCAAATTAAAATTTGGGTTAAGTGTAGCCTTCGGCAATCACCAGAAGGTGTTATTGACTAAAGCATCCACGTGTGGGAAACTGGCGAGGTAATCAAATAGATTATGCTCATTTATGATTACATCTCAGTAGTCATCGCTGTGTCGAAATCAAAATACAATTAGCGGATTACTGTAAACACCAACATTACATTGCTAATTCTACGATGTGCGGATCACGATCGGTATCAAAGTTTGGTCATAGGCATATTATGGACGGCGAATCAAGGACGATCATAATAAGTAATTAAGAAGCGATCGAGCGAGGAATCCGACGATGACGTAAACCCACACCAAAAACAATAGGATGTATCACCAAATTGGAAATCGAATACGTACGAAACCGTTTTGAATAATTGCCTGTTAATGTGTAATTTTCGCAGCCCATTGTAAATTACTGCGCGCAGAAAACAGCTGCGGGAATTTACTTCTATGACGCTAGGAAAGGAATCTTCAAACATTTCCCATTTGTCAGCGAAGTTTGAAGATTCGTGTTCATTTGGGATTGCCTCAGTTTTTAGGGAATTACTCCAAATAGCCTACAATTTTTAACTTATGCTGTAGTAGCTTCTGCAAATTTTGAATCACGAAATTAAAGATAAGTGGAGCCCGAGGATCTTCTCTTGTGGAAGATTTTGCGTTAAATTTATAAGATTATTTTGATTTGTTACCAAAAATTGATACTTCATGAGCTAACTTGTAGAAAATTTGTTTTGCAGTGGTTATTAATCCCACCTTTAAAGTGGAAACTAAATTGTTATTAATTGAGCACAGGCTTTTAGCGCAAAATTTAGAAAAAAACTTGTTAAAATGTTTTATTAATCGAAATGAATAATTTTTTATTTACACCCTTCCCTATGTAGATTGTTGTAGATTGTTTATACGGGGAGGATTGTTACTGCCCTTTGACACTGCGTCCTCTTGGGCCTATTGTGCACCCTCTTCTGTCGCTAGTCACAGTCAAGTAGATTCGTCCCCTTTATCAGATCTAGGAGTTTGTTGATCAGACGGACTTGCGGTTGTATCGCGTTGGGATGAAAAATTTGATATCTTCTACGAAATTTGCATTGGAATATTATGTAGGAGCCTGTTTCCTCTTTCTCGCCACGCAGCCTGCATATAGGATCTTCGTTAAATAGCCCTACGTTGCAGAGGTGTTGTTTGAAGTGCCAGTGGCCCGTTAGAAGTCCTGTCACTACTCCAATTTGAGTCCTACTGAGTTGTAGCACTGTTTTGGTAAGCTTGTGGAGGTGGCTACCCATCATAGCTTTGCTATGTAGACGGTGTTTCAGATCCTAGTTTTGCTGGTTTATCTACGTTTTCATTTACCATGCCTTTGTGACCTGGCAACCACACACGTTTTACCTTGTTAAGGATTTTCCAGTTTTGGAAGGCTACGAAGGCAGTTCCAGACAAGTTTTGACTTAATCTGGTTTGAATTCAGTGCTTTCAAAGCTGCTCGACTGTCAGAGATAATAAAGATGGTTTTGTTTGTATAGCCCTTCTTATGTTCTCTTCCATTGCTGCTAAAATTGCATAGGTTTCAGCTTGGAATATTGTGGCAGTTTGGTCCAGAGATATGGAGGTACTATATTTTGGTTTACTGCCGTATACACCAGCTGCGGTTCCATTGCTCGTGCGTGAACAGTCTGTATACCATACTAAGCTTTTATGCAAGTCTGGTGGTTCCCCTTGATCCCAGTCTTCACGGTTTATCCGTACTTCGAAGGGTTAATGAAAAGAGTATTTTGTTAACATATAGTCCCTTCCCATTTTTAATTTTGGGTCAGATACTACATTTATTATTTTGGGGTGTCCCCATGTGTGTTTCTCCAATTACCCGTGCAGTTTAGCTGATACGCTCCCATGCGTGACTCACCCTTGATTATTATATCTAGAGGAGGAAGTTACAAGAGAGCTTTTAGTGTTGCTGTCGGAGTGCTTCTGAATGCTCCAGTTATGCAGAGACTAGCCAGTCTTTGAACACTAAGAAGCTGGTTTACTGTTTGTCTTTTATTTACCTTGAGCCACCATACTAGTGAACCATTTGTTATTGTCGGTCTTATCACTGTTGTGTAAAGCCAATGGACCATTTTTGGTTTTAATCCCCATTTATTTCCAAATGCTCTGCTTGCCAACATCAAGGTTGTATTTGCCTTGTTAGTGGTTCTTTACAAATGTTGGGTCAGGTCAACTTAGTGTCTAGAGTCACAGCCAAGTATTTGACCTCCCCCTTGATTTGCAAAGGTTTTCCGAGGAGTTCCAGAGGATTTATGCCTCCGTTATTTCTCTTCCTAGTGAATGATAAGAGGCTGGCCCTCTATAAAGACGTCTATATCATCTGCATAACCAAGGGTACGGTAGCCTTCGTTATTCAGGTTTGTGAGAAGTTCGTTTATAACCATATCTTAAAGTAAGGGGGATAGTACCCCTCCTTGCGGACATCCCGTGGTTACCAACACCTTCACCTTTTCATCACATAATGTGGCTTGTACTTGTCGGCTTTGTAGCATGGTTCTTATCCACCTACATGAGCTATCGTCAATACCATGTCTCTTAGCCGCTTGAATCATTAATTCAAAGGAGGTATTATCAAAGCCCCCTGTGTATCAAGGAAGACCCCTAAAGCGATTTCCTTGTTTTGTAGGCAGCGCTCTATCCTGTTGACCAGGGTCTTAACGTAACGCAAAGTGCGCAGAGGCACCATCGTGCTGGTACCACATACCATGCCTGATCGGTAGAGGGACATTATCTAGCAATCCTCCCAAATGATTTTCTAGAAAATTTAAATGTCTGTCCACGGTTAAATGGTTGTCAAACCCGAATGGGCCAATGAGCATGTTATCAATAATTTCACACCAAATATTCACTGAAAACCTATGGTGATAATTTGACACTGTGATTTCATGTGGATTCTCCAAATCCCAAGAGTGGTTGTTCTTTCGGTCATTAACAAAAATATTGCCTCACCGTGAATAAAATTCTATTAAGAAGGTTTCGATTTTGAATGATCCAGCTGCAAAATTCCATACGACTAGCGAAAACTGTAGATAAGAGGGCTTGAACAGGTTGGATATGAAATGAATATAAACTATGACGTTTTAATGTTCTCTCCAATTGGGGGTACATTAACTTGTGCAGATACCCGACAAACAGAGATTATTATCAATTTCTCGCAGTATGTTGTCTTCATTATCTAGTACGTGCTGTATTGGATGCGCAGTCAACGGTTTCGGGAAGTTCCAAATTCACGTAGGTGGTTGTGCACTCGTTGGAAAACTCGTCGGTATGGTGGTTGTCAATTTGTAAATCTGAACCCATATTCTCGAGCAGCTGCTACTGGGTTTCCATCACAAAAACCGTACATGTAATGGATATCGGCGTACTCTCACAGTGTAACAGTAAACATTATCAACACTGTTAATAAGCGCAAGCAGAGAAATCAACTTTAAGGTGCTTTACTGTTTGACATACAAGTAAATAATATCATTTCCGTAGAAACGTAGACAGTTTGTATCAAATACCACTTAATATCATTTATTGTTTAATGTTTTGGCTGCTTCAGTATTTAACTAAAACAGATCATAACTTCTTTAATAGTCGATTTAGAGAAAATGACCAGTCTTTAGTTTCGACTTCTTTTCACCTCTCCTACACGTGGGTGAAGCAGTAACCTCACGTCATAGGACGCCCTGTAAATCGTCAACAGTGGCGTAACCAAGAGAGCAGGTTTGGAGTTAAAATTTTGCTGATTAAGCTTTATTTTATAACAATCATAACTGGAGTGAGAATTTCGAACAATTATACTGTACGTAACAATTAATAGCAGCATATAAATTTCCTGAAATGAAAACGAATCATGACGATTTTTAGAAAGAGTTTTTTTATCCTTGTTGCTTTCTCTAGTAGTTGGATTTTTTGTGTGTAATGATTATTATATCGTGACATGCTTTATTCTGATTTAACTTGTTTTGCAATTTTATTTACGATTTCCGTAATTCGATAGCAGCATCTTCTTTCGACGACTAGGCACCGATATCTTGTGTGCCACGTGCTACTCCTAAAGGTAGAAACACAGGCAACCTACAGTCCCAACAACAGAACTTCCAAAGTTTTTGGCATTAAAACTCTACTACTCTAATTCTGTGTGGTGGGTTGCAGTACTGCTGGGCAATATAACCCAAGTCATATTTGACGTTATGCTCAGAAAACGAGCGTTTTGCTGACTGGCCTACCACTACACCTTGTTGCATCATTATTATATACGTACTATTTACTCCGTGGCTTCGCAGCCTATATAGGTCCTTAGCATCCCTTGGTGTTTCAAAGGCTGGGTCTTACGGAGAGCTGTATTTATCCGCTTCTTCAACCTTGGCTACCTTCAAGACGGGAGCGTGATTTACTTTCACCATTTTCTTTTATTGGTTGATTGCGGGTCCAACAGTTTATAATGGGACCAGCAGTTTTTTCGCATTTTTCGCCATGAAGGTCCGCACCTCCTTTCCGATTTCTAGCTTCTTACTTCAGTATTGAATCCTAAGCTCTGTTGAATCTTTTGCTACCACATTTCGCTACGTTGATGTAGATGTACTTTTTGTTCTTTTACCCTCTAGCTTTCTGTCCAAGACCTTTCTTGCTCATCGGCCTTCCTCTATGCATTGAAGATGTCCAAACCAGCTTACTGTTATGTTTCTAATCTCCGTTGTGATACTGAACTTTTAAACATCGCTCTAAATTCGTACGTCATTCTTAACCTGCAACTCTTCTTATCTTCTACTGATCCGTAAATTATCCGGTATATTTTTCATTCAGTCTCTAGCATATGTTCTTCTTCTCTTGTGGATACACCACCAGCCTGGTTACTGATTTTATAAATAATAATTGCGATTCGCCAAAAATCTCTATTTTATTCTGTTTCCAGTATCGCGAGACTACTGTATCTTGAATATTACCAGCAATACAGTAAATAAGCGTACAGGTCTAAAGGAGAAAATTCTTGTTATGTTTAGCTATTGAAAGAGAACTTAAAGTAGTGTTACTTATTCAATAACAATTATCTGAAGCGTGAATCAATTACGCGTTAAACGGTAACATGGTAAAAAATACACAAACTGGTTAGAAATAAGATACACGGTTATCTTGATTTATCACAGAAGCTAAAACAGAATCTTGTTATACTCATATTAGTTGACAATTCACGTAGCAGCAGTCAACAAATATCAATAGATACTATTAATTATTCTATATTGCTTTAAAACTTCGACGTGAATACAGAACGATTTTATATGCGATTAGCGATTAGCAGGAGCTATCAGATTAACTGTATCAAAATTTTAGATACCTACTGGGTAGCTGAAAGTCCCCACACAGGATGAAAAATGTTTGTGCGGGCATTCTAGGGGATAGACTTTTAGGGCTTTACTTTTCACGTTGAACTGAAAGGATTTGTTTTACGCAATACTTCTACTTTCTACATTGTATCTTACTAAACAAGAGTATGACATCGTCAATAAATGCGTTTGGTAACAGCAAAATGGACCACTTCATCGTAAAGCTTATATCGGAAAAAATATCTAAAGACCTTAAAAGAAACTTTAAATACAAAAGTTGTTTGTTTGATTAACTGACATTTTAAGCTACAAATAATGAATGTCTTACCGTGCTTTTTAGGACAAAAAACGAAATTAAACAAAAAAGCAACGAATCATGAGGCTTTGTTAAAACAGTTGCTAAGTGTCAACAAACGACATACGTTGTCAGTTTTTATATGACTTGCGTTTTTCGTTTTGAAATAGCAGTAGGTAATATGCAAATAACTAAATACAAAGCATATTAACATTAAAATATTTTTTATAGAATTGTTAGACTACCAATAATAATAAACAGTAGCGTTTCTAAAAACTGTTGACAACCGTTTGAAATAAACAGTGAGGTAAGACAGGGTATAACTTCTCAGCACCATTGATTAATGTATGCATATTTAGTATTATGAGCAAAGATATATTAAGAACCACATTTACAATTATAGCAAATGCTCTATATGTCACCGATTTTTTTGAACACACAAATTTCATCGATGCATAAAGGAATCGTTCACACTTCTCAACATTGCAGGTGAATTATCTAAAAGCGTGTTGAATTCGCATTCGATTATCTTCTCGCGTGGTACGGAGAATTTTGTAAACTCTATTTTTTACAAACCCCCACAGAAAGAAGTTTAATTTGGTCTGATCAGGGGACCTTGCCGGCCAAGTCACTGGACCTTCTCTCCCAATCCATTTATTGGGAAATTCAGCGGTTAACTCGTTGCTAACGTCTAAATCATAGTGTGAAGGGGCTCCGTCACGTGGCAGCCATAAGTTCTGTATAATGTTTAACGGAATATTTTCTAATAAATCCCAAAAACTGTGTTCTAAAAATTGTAAATACATTTGGTCATTCAGGTGTCCTTCAAAAAGTATGGACCAGCGACATTTTCACTTACAGTTTCTACACAAACATTTAAGGACCATCGACGTTGACTATCCACTTCCCTTACAAATGACGGATTTTCCGTTGAATAATAGTTGTGACGATTCACATTCCCATGTTTATGAAAAGTTGCTTCATCGGTGAAAAAGACATAATTAAAGAATTTAGCTTGAGCATTTATTTGTCGATGGGCCCATTCGGAAAACATTGGCCGACGTTGTAAGTCATGATCAAGCAGTACTTGATGAAGTTGAATGTGGTAGAGAGGGTACCTGCACTTATTCAATATTTTCTCTGGTGCTACAGTTCGGATGTTCTACTACAGAGGCTGTTATAGCAAATTCGTTGTCTTCATTAATTGTACGCATTATACTTCACTCGAGCTATGTTTCCTCGATACATTTCTGTAATTACAGCACATAGTTCTGGGCCAACTTCATATTGACTTAGGGCTTCCCAAAGCTTTTTCCTAGGAATCGAGTCGTATGCTTTTTGCAAATCTATAAAGGCTAAATGCGTTTCTTCGCCCTTATCTCTTCTTTTCTCTGTTAGCTGCTGTATTATGAACAGGTTGTCTAGACATAATTTGTCTGATATAAATCCGCTTTGTTCGTCCGATATTTTATGTTCTATGTTTTGCTTTGGTTTTTTATTTATTATTTTTCCAAACAATCTGCTCATTGTGCTATTCACACTTATTATTATTATTAGCCCGCAACATCCCATTGTTGGGCAAGGGCCTCTCCCACGAGGTTGGTTGTTAATCTACTCTCCCATAATGATCAATCCTCGTAAGAGAGCGGCGCCGCGCGCCGCGCTAACGCAACCTTCGGGTCACCCATCCAAGTACTGACCGCAGCCAACGCCGTCTTAACTCTCCTGACCGTACGTGAACGGGCGACGAATGTGCGCAACCCGGAACCCTTGCTATTCACACTTAATCCCCTATAATTGTTCTTGTTTCTTTGATCTCCTTTCTTATATATCGACAAAATATGTGACGTCTTCCCCACTGTTCTGGTATCTTGTTTTGTTGAATGCACTGCACAGGTTGATTAGGTATTGTATTCTAGTACATAGAACTTCGCCTCCACCCTTGATTAGTTCTACACTGATTCCCGCGGGTCTTGGAACTTTACCTTTTTTAGCGTTTGAATTATTTGTTTGAAATCAGACTCACTTACAGTGAGGTTGTCGGTCTCCCGTGATTCTGCATTCACTGGCTGGTCTATTTGGAACTGTACTCGCCTTTCTGTGAGGTCTTCATAATGCACTACCCATTCTTGTATGGTGAACTGGCTTGACGTTCTGGTATTGTTGTTGGTTTTCATATTTTTCATTAATTTCCAGATTTGATTTCGCTCCACCTATCAATCTATCTACTTCGAAACATTTCCTTTCCCACATCAAGTTCTTTTCTTCTATGACTTTGTCTTTTACTTCCCTTTTCAGGTCCTTGTATTTATGACATCACTCTCTTGTCTGATCCGTTAACTATTCGTTATAAAGGTACTTGTTTCTTCCTTTTGATCAAAGTTGTTAGTTCATCATTCCAGCATAGTTGGTTTCGTCTCTGTGATTGTTTAATTCTTCCCAAAGGTTCATAGGCCGCAGTATGTATAGCTTTAGCTAAGTTTTTGTGCTCTTCTTCTACGTCTTCGCTCCTTGATGGCATATTCAATGCTTTAGTTAATCTTCTTTGGCACAAATCTTTAATACTTTCTTGTTGTAGTAATTATAGATTGTAGATTATATTTAGTCCCGTATTCTTTTTCTACCAGGTTTTCAGGGACGTCTTTACTTTCGTCTATATTATTGCATGGCTTGTTGAGTTGTGGCAGTATTTTGCCTGTTGCTAGATAGTGGTCCGAGCCGCAGTTTGCTCCTCGTGTCACTCTAGTATCTAACACTTTTAGTAGATTCGCCTGTTTTGTTATTATGTAATCTAGGATCGCTTTTGGTTCATTGAGGGTTTCTCCCATGTATATTGATGGATGTGTTTAAGTTTATAGAACGTGTTATTGATTCTTAGTTCGTATGGTTTGCATGTGTTGATTTGTCTCTCGCCATTGTTATTGGTCCTATTATCTCCATATTGACCTACTACTTCATCATTATCTCTCGATTCTACCCAGCCATTCATGTCACCTGCCAGTATTAATCTTTGGTATTTCTTAGTTTCTTGTAATACTTCGTTTAACGTATTATGGAACATGTCCTTTTCGTTGTCCCTGGAGTCCTCAGTTGGTGCATAGGCTGCTATTATGACATATTAGGTGTTTCTTATTTTTGTTGTTAGTTTAAGATGTCTCTTATATATTTGCTATATATTTTTTTGATTAGAATAGCAACTCCTGCACGTTCTGATTTTGGAACGCACAACCATATATGTACGTAACCATCTATGTTAGTATGCCCTTCTCCTTTCTTTTTTGTTTCCGTTAGAAACACTATATCCATATTTAGTTGTTTTATTTCTGTTATGACCTCTTTAATTTTATTTGCGATTCCCCTTAGGTTCCAGGTTCCAACATTCAGTATCCATTTTATTTGCTTAGTCCGTTTTTCGTTGTGACCGTCCTTTTTCCGAGGCTTCGTGATTGGTTTTTTTGCAATATAGGATTTTACAAGTGTCGGAGAGCAGGTCCGACACCTCAACCCCCAACCTGGAGATAGATTGTTGTCCCCAACTTCGAGACCTATCTTCCCTTTTCCAGTTCTTCCGCTTCTTCGATCGTTGGAGAAAATTCCTCTCTTCCGTCCTTGGAGCCGTTGACTGGATCCGTTACCCTGGATAGGGGCTCTCACAGGGTGCTATCAGCCGGGCCAGTTGAACCCAGGTTTTTTAAAGAGGTTGTTACTCCTCTATCCCTCCTCCTTTCTCATCCTGGCTTGGGACAGGCCACGGCGAAGTTATTCCCCCAATATAAATACCATAGTAACAATTTCATCTTTTGAAAAATTTATATTACACGCACTTGAATAACTTGAATGACTGTTAGCAATTGTTTTAACAAAAGCCTAATGATTCGTTGGTGTTTTGTTTAATTTCGTTTTTGTTCTTAAAAGCGCGGTAAAACGTACAAATATTTGTAGTTTAAAATGTCAGGAATTAACTCAACTTTTATAAAATCCTACATTCATTAATATATTTTTTAAAAGAAAATAAAATTATATCTTATTACCAACTTTTATGTTTTTTTTCTATTATCTTTTTAATAATTTCAAAATGATAAACGCAAGTCATATAAAACCGTGCATACGTTTAAAGGTCATTGAACGACAAGCTCAAAATGTAAAAATATACATGGTGTTCCATTTAAAACATGAGATATTAGGAGTTGAATTTTATTGAATGTAGTTGTAAATTAGGAACATCCTGTATAAGATATTTAAATTCTAAACAGTATGGCACATATCTGAAAATACGTTCGTCTAAATTGTCTAAATTGCAAAATAATTTTGAAAAATTGTATGTCGTTGTTTAAATACTAACTATTAAAGACAGAGCGTCATTGTTTCAAAATTTATGAAAAAGTTAATTATTACCGAAACCATTAGCGATAGATACCTAAAACCTTATATCGTTCCAAAAATAAAAAATAAGAAATAATGTAATATTATATAGGATATTCTATTTAAAATAAAGAAGTTGTCCATTGTCCCACTAAAACAAGACACCTTGTATAGTCAGCAATAATATTAAGTTATGCACAGTTATCAAACAAACAACTTTTGCATTTAAAGTTTTTTCCAATCTGGTATAATAAATGCACCTTAGATATCTGGGTGGTTGCTAGCGTTTCCAGAGATGCCACTCCTGCTTTCTCATCCGGGCTTAGGACCGGCTATGGCGTAGTTAAAATTGTAAAAATAAATATCTGTATTTATCCAAGTATTGTAAACGGAAATATAAGGTTTCTATGAGTAAGAAATTTCTGAAAAGTTACTTTTTATAACTGTTTCGAGAGTAAACTATTATTTACTAAGTACGAGGCTTGTTCAACTGAAACCCATCTTTAATCAACTTTGAATTTGATTCTGACTTTTAAAACTTCGATTTTGAAATGGCGTTTGTTGTTGAAAATCCGTCCAAGTTTGATCAGCATGCGGTCCTACAATTTTTATGCGCTGAAGGTGTGCAGCCATTGCAGATTCACACGCGAATGCAAGCAGTGTATGGAAATGCATGTATTGCGTACTCAACTGTGGAGGAATGGTGCCGCAAATTTAAGAATGGAAAAGAGGGGACTATGGATGAATCGCGACCAGGTGCACGTTGTACTGCATTAACAGAAAAGAATATGGCATGTAAGGAAGGCCTTATTAGAGAAAATCATCGAATTTCAATTGAAGAAATTTCAGAAATTGTTGGTACGAGTGTAGGACCTGTCCATAGTATTGTTCGGTTGGTAATCTGGGTTACAGCAAAGTTTATTGGCAATGGATTCCTCCTCTCTTGTCTAATGAACAAAAATGCTTGCGAATGGGCTTATCTCTGCAACACCTCACAGGCTGTAGGCAAAATGGTGACGACTTTCTTCTGTCAGCAGTTGCTGGTGACGAAACTTGTGCCATTACTACGATCCATCCAGTAAGTTATCGTCGATGCAGTGGAAACATTCAAGTTCACCACCATCGAAGAAGTTTAAAACACAGCCTTCTGCAGGCAAGGTGATGTTAACATTTTTTCGACCATGAAGGGCCCTTGTTGATAGAATTTAAGGAACCTGGAGTAAATGTCAATGCAAATATGTACAATAAAACTTTGAATAAGCTTCATCAAGCAATAAGACGGAAACATGCAGGAAAACTTACGCTTGGGATCATTTTGCTGCACGACAATAATAGGCCTCATGTTGCTAATGTAAAAGAAATGGAGGGTTTTAGAGCATCCACCCTATAGCCCGGATCTATCACCTTGCGATTTCCATATTTTTGGACGGCTTAAAAAGGCGTTAAAAGGTCGGCATTTTGAGTCTAACGCAGAAGTACAGATGGCTGTGGAAGACTTCTTCAATCAGCAGCCACAAGAATTCTATGAGCAGGGTATACGTCGATTAGTAAAACAATGGGATAGGTGCCTTAACTGTGATGGTAATTATTTGTAACTAAATTGCTGAAAAAATGTTTTATAACGCAATTATGGGTTTCAATTGAACACACCTCGTAGTTCTCAAAACAGCTAGTCAGTCAGGTCTGTAATTGGCAATAAATTGATTTTTAATGTTTAAAGTTAAATGAAATATCAAAACAATTATGTATTAAACTTTCATTTTGGTTTACACATAAATTAGATCATGAAGCTAGAATTAGAAAAAAACTTGTTAAATATGCATAATAGAGCTAAGGAGAAGCACGCAACAAAGAAGTATGCCGGTGTCCAATAGCGGGACGTAAAGACTTTTAACGAACAAAATACATAAACTGTTAGTTTATCTTGGCATGATTCGCCCAAAATCATATATTTGTAATTAAAGCACACCTGCCTACTAAATGCAAAGACAGCATCCTTTTCTTACATAACCTTAATAAAAAAAGTATCATTTCTTCATTAAGTAACAACTGAATTTGTTACCAGTAACATAATTACAAGAAATATTTATGAACGATTTCACTACATTGTAATAGCAGGTAGAAAACCAAAATTAGAAATAATATTGTTTCAGTTACACCACGTTTAGAATTACGGATTTTATATTTTGTAGAATAATTAAACACAGTTACGAGAAAGAAAACCTATTTTTCTACGATAAAGCACAAAATTACAAATCCACTGACGTGTAAAACTGATTACAATACTAATTAAGAAAACAATTCATGCGTGCTTAACGATTTGCTGATAACACTAACTTTATAACGTTTTTAAAATTTACAGATCGAGTGCTTCAATGAACACAATTATAATATCTTCACATTCGTGAACGTAAATTTACAAACTTTTTAAAACATATTATCGCCAGAAAAACGATCTATACTATTTAATCAGTGTCCCAACGACCTGCATCTCTTTTTCGTTATAGAAAATCTGCCGCTACATATGTCGTCGTCGCCGTCGTCCTGTCATGGATTAGGCATAATTGCCTGTTCTAGCGTCCATCGTCTCCGGGGCGTCCCACGTCTCTTCTTCCTCTTGTAGATATAAGGAGCGTTAGAAAGTGTGGCCAAGCAGGCGTGGTTTTCTCTTCCTTTTATATATTCAGGTTGTTTTCTTACTCCTACCATAAAATGTTTTTCTTCTAAAGTAAAAACAATCGTGTCGTACAAACAAAAAACAGGGGTTAGTTCTAAAAAGAACAATTTTCGCAAAAATTCAAAGAAATACTTCAAAGCGCTTCTTGTTCCCCAAACAAATGACCTTGACGCTTGATTAATCAAGTTAATCAAGTTCCAACATACGTTGACAAAGCCAAAAGTAAGCACCAATCGGCTTTATACAGAAAATCTTTGTAGTAGACCTTATTATAATACTTTAAGTACATTTTAAAGTGTTTTACATTTGTTTATATTTTTAGTAGTTTAAATTACTTCGTAAGTTCTAATATTTTCAAATGGAATGTTAAACTTTCTTTGATTGTAAGAGAGATTTACATTTTTGTATTAACAATCGAGTTAACTTAGAAATGAAACACAACACAAGTAATTTAAATAAATATATAAGTGAGCTACTACTACCAGCTAAACGTTCTTTATGTTAGAAGACAGAAACACAACAAAAAAACTAGCGAGCAATTTACAATTATTTTTTGATTTCCAAAGGAATGTTTATCTCGTAAATGCATATAGCTGGAAAGAACGAAACCATCTATCATGTAGCATTAACAAAATTATAGCATAAAAACAAATATTTGAGATTAAGAAACGTCAAGCAATTATTACTTGATTCCATACTATTAGCGGATTTTGCTTTTTCTAATATACGAGGCATAGTCAAATGAAAACCTTAAAAGTGCCCTAAAAAATGTACCGAACGGAACTTACCTTACAAGTTGGCAGAAATATTATTTTTAAGATGCAGAAGGCCTTGCTAATAAGATATCAGAACAACAATTGAAAATGTTGCCACAGCGACAGTTTAAAAATGGCAACTCTACTATCCCTAGATCCCTGTGGATATCACTGTTTCTATAGTGCCTTTCAGAGTCGCCGTGCAGCATGGAGAAGATACAAATACAAGGTTGTCAAATTTATTTGTGAGGCACCTTTAAGACATAAAATTTAATCCCTTTCACACAAAGGTTTGAAGTATGGTAATGCTATTGTAACCCCTAAAAGACGCGTGTTGTTAAATGCCACGTTCAGTGGTTCTAAAACATTTATATTTTATTAAACCTGAGAGTTGCTAAGTGCATTTAATTGTTTATTATTTACATATTTATAAGAGTAAAAAAGAAACAAAACAATTACCAGCTTCATATAATATGCAAGCACTATTATATAACTGAGAAAATACATTATACATAAAATTATGACGATTTTGTGAAAAATACGACATGGTTTATAGTTAATTATCACTGTCGCTAAAAATATTTAGATCACTATCACTACCATCAGCGTTGATATTGATAATTATGGGCTCTATTTCGTCCATTATGTTGTCAACTTCCCACAGTGACTTTTCTATTTTCTCCACATGGGCTACGTAGTTGCTCCAATTTTCTGGTATCACTTGAGAATATGCTTTTTCACAACATCACGCACAGACTCGTCAGTACTTTCATTATTAATGTGATAATTTATAATATTTAACAGCAATTGCTTTTCACGTCTAGTAAAACTTTGACCTGCCTTAAGCAAGCGTTCCATGGTAATTTACAACTAAAACTTTTTGAATAATAATTTGCTTATACATATAGTAAAGACATGGTATGCACAGGAATTTATAGTAATTAAACAAATTAAATATCCATTAACAAATTCCTGAGTATTGTCATTATTCTCCATGTGTATGATTCATTTTGAAAATCACATTAGTTTACAAAGAGAAATTCCTCATTGTATATAACAAAACAAACTAAAAACTTAACATTATTATCTTGGTTGTGAGTGGGACAACAGAGCGCATGATCAAAATTACACGCAGAAGAAATGGACCACTCGAAAAAGACTTCTACCTGGAACTAAGAATGTACTGTGTGAAAGCTTGGTTGATCCACAAAAAGTATTGCTACCTTCTCTCCATATCAAGTTGGGGATGATGAAGCAGTTTGTAAAGGTTTTTAAAAAGGAAGACGAATGTTTCAAATACCTTTGCTCCCAATGTCCTTCACTCTCGTAATCGAAGTTGAAAGAAGGTATTTTCACTGGACCTCACATTAGAGCTTTAAAATCTTATGAAATGTTTGAACCGACGATGACAGATGTTGAATGTCAAGCTTGGTGTGCATTCAAAAATGTTGCAGAACATTTTCTTGGAAACAAAAAGCACCCAGACTATATAAACATAGTCCAAAATATGCTGCCATAAATTGGGTTACAATATGAGGATTAAACTCCATTTTCTTCATTCTCACCTAGACTACTTCCCTGAAAATCTCGGAGATGTTAGCGAAGAACATGGAGAATGATTTCACCAGGATATAATGGAAATGGAAAGGCGATACCAAGGGCGATGGAATGTTAATATGATGGCTGATTACTGCTGGCCATTGAAGCGAGATAACCCAGATATGAAATACAAAAAAAGAAACCGCGAGAGAGACTTTTCAAAATAAACGAGGGAGATTACATTCCAGAAAAACTTTATCTAATTAATTTGCTAAATTTTCATTTAAAAAAATCAAAAATATTATGTATTATTATTATTATGTATTATTTTATTTTACCAAAATAAAAAAAATTGTTATGTTTTCATGAACAAGCACATTTTCCTATTTTGCGAAAAAATCTTACGTGATGGCCAAAAACTAAGCCCCCATTGAATTCAGAATGGTCGATTTATATAAGAATAGGTATTAGAAATACAAAAACCTTCTTAAACTTGAAATTTGTACAGTGGTCTATTTCCTGCCTTCCTTTCTTTTGTGTTGATTTGGTTCGTTTTAGGTGTTTCGTTTCTTATCTTTTGCATCCTTTTGTAGTTGGCTGGGTAGGCTTCGCCATAATTGGCACATTTTGATTTGCTGCTTTCATCAATTTTGCATTCTTTTGTATGGTGTTTTCCAGTTCATTTCACGCATCTTCATGCTCTGCTGCAGAATCTTTGGGTGTGTCTATAAGTTTGGCATTTCTTAAATGGGGAGACTAGTTTTGATTTCCTTTTATTTCATATATGTATTTAATGCCTTCGTCGTTTCTGAAGCTTAGCCTAAATGGGGAAAGAATATCAACGGTTTCTATTATTTTGTATCCTTGGCGATATAAATCTTATACTATGTTTTGTGGACCGCGTGACGGTTGCAGTTTCCTTTCCACGACTTTTATGTTTCTTGTTTGCTTATTTTCGTTTGAGTGCCAAAAGTGCTTTTTTTGATTTCAAGTTGTTGGTCGTCTATATTCTTCTGTACACTACGTTTACTTTCACCTGCTCGTTATTCATTATAACTGCTCGAAATGTAAACTTTTCTGACTTTAGTTCGCGTTGTAATGCACCATAGCCTTTAGTTTGGCTCGATACAATTCGCTGCGGTTTCGTTATTTTTACTGCGATTTCTTTATGTGGCTGTTTGTCTTCTTGTTGTTGTCGTGGTGACATTTCCGGCGATGTAGTCATTTTTCTTTTTATGATTCTTTTCCTATGTAACCGTATTCCGTATACCGTGTATTCCGTTTCTTATGAGTTCCTCTTCATCAGTGTAATACACTTTTTCTTGTTGTTGGGGTTCTTGCTCCAACTGTGTACTTGGGGCTAATTTATGTTCGTTTTCTTTGTTTATTGCTGCTTACATTTCTGCTAGTTGTAACAGGTAAATATATTGCTGCAATTCAATTTTTACATTTTTCTCCTGCTGCCATGTGATATACAAACTAATTTTATTTTGAATTTGAATTTTTCCTGGCGTGTCTGCCATTTCATCAGCTGGCATCAGGATCGTTGTTATCATAATCTTCAACACCTAACACCGGTCTGTAGATTTTCTCCGCGTTTGCATCCTCATAATAGGCCGGGCGATGACCCGCAGCTGCTCGCACTTTTCCCTAGCACTATTTCACTTTATCGTAGTACGGTCGAACACACTCTTCGAAACACGAACAACTACTGTATTCAAAGTTAAGCAACAATTCGCGCGGTCACCATTTGCATGGATGACCGAAAATGAACGCTAATACGCTGCTATATTTGTGCCTTAGATAGTACGTAAAACCGCCGGTCCCCCTGGGTTAGTGCGCCATGTAACCAACTACAGTAAAGAGGGTTAAAATGGCAGCAGGATGCCTTCGGACATTCCTGCAAGCATTTCCCATACGTAATTTATTTTAAATATTAAGTTATAAAATAGTATGGAAGTAAAGTATTTATTTATAGCTATCAGTTATCAAAGACATACAGATCGCTGATAGACCATGTACTTTTATTAACATAATTTATGCAAAGATTTATTTACTATTACTTCAATTTTAATAGCGCCTGTAAAACTGTATACCCAATAATCCCAACGTCAGTATCAATTCAAAATAACCCTAAATTAATTGAACGTAGTAAAGTAATGGCTTTGAAAAAGAAAACAAGTAAAGAAATTGTTCTAGTACGTCCTGTATATACTAATATCTTAACAAATAGTAACACTAGTACCCGTTAAATAAAATCTTTGGGTTAATGCTACCTTGTTTTACTAATAAATATGTTCGTTGCACCTTGTACTGTTCTTGTTACATCATCGTAAACGGTTACAGCTAATACAGACATAACACGTCATTCGCTTTATTACACACAAAACCGTTTTAATGTACAAATCATGAAAACAACCAGTTTGCGAAAAAAATACCAAGGTCCCTTGACGAAATTACGGTTCATAATAAGATCACGCAACCCAAGGCTTTTCAGTATTCGACAAATAGAAATAATTAATCAAAACATATTTGTTACAAAATGCGTAACAGTTTGATTAAAAATTTGTTTTCCGAGCGGTTATTTTTAGCCCGCACGGAAATAGCGTCTGATTAATATTAGTACCATTTTCGGAAAACAGATCATAAACACACCTGTCATAAATTTGTTAATTCGATAGTTTTTTGCGATACGGAAAATATTAATTTTAAACGGGACCTTCGACAAGGCTGCGGGCGTCATTTTGTCACTTCATAAATCATCTGTTTAATTCCAGTTTGGTTTACGAGTTTTTAATTAATTCATTAATTCCGTTGTGTAATGTTTTGGCGAAAATGATTTATGGGTTGCAATACGAGTTGATAAAATCATTATTTTTATGTTAGATCTGGTGGGTTCAGCCGAGCAAGGCCCAGTATGGATATGGAGGGTTAATTGCACCCATCAACTGCAAAGGCAATCGTTGTCCAGGAGGAGAAGTGACTGATCCACCTGGTAAGTAGCTCTAGCAAAAAGGTTACAAATTAATAGAATATAAGTGCAGTACTTCTCCTGGGCTGTTGTATACATTAACAGTTAACACCCTCTGCTTATTTCCTATCTGTGCCATCGTTGTAAAACCCACAGAACACAATGATAAAACATTATGAAAAAATTAGGGATGTACACTAATATTTTGAAAATTCTAATGCAAGTACTATCACACTTATCTGCGTTTTAGACACAGTGCAAATAGTGAACGTATCCACAAATATACCTCCATTACAAGATGTAAATAAAGTAGTAGTAACTCAACGTAACAAAAGGTTAAAAAGTTTCCATTGTATAGCAGAGGTATAAACATCATAGAAAAAAGCTTAAGCAATAATTACCTCACTCAAGAAGAATTACAAACAATGTTAAATGAGCTGTACCAAGTATCAGAAAGTGTAGGATTGATTGTGAACCGCTGAAAGAGAAAAACAATGTGAAATACAGAAGAAAATAGAAACATAAAGCTCGGAAACGATGAAATTAAACAAGTAAACAAATTTGCATATTTGGATCAAATCATAAAAGTAACAAAGAAAATCAAGCAACTGAATACAACCGAGAACTAGATTAGCATAGGCAAGATTGAACCACATCCTAAAAAATAAAGAAATATCATTACATTTACGAAGACATGTCTTCAACAAATGTGTCCTTCCAGTTCTTTCATACGGATTCCATTTGTGGACATTTACAAATAAAAACCTTCATTAAATAGCTAAGGCAAAAAGAACTGTAGAAGGAGCAATGCTACAAAAAATACTAGAAATAGAAGAAGAAATGTATGGATACGCCAACACACGAAAATTAAAGGCGTTGTAGAACACATAGCCCAGGCAAAATGGAAATGGACAGGACATAATGCGCTCCTAACAGACGAACGATGCAATACTTTAATAAACCAATGGAGACCGTGGCAAAAAAAGGGGTAATGGACGACCATGGGTGCGTTCGGCCGACGATCTGAAAACATTTTGTGGATTAGACTAGACAAATCAAGCTCAGGATAGAGAAAAGTGGGCTTTAATGGAGAAGGCCTATGTCCAGAGTTTGAAAGTATAAAGGCTATGGAGAGAGCTCAACGTAATGTAGAAAGGACAATGTTTGGCATTAGGTTAAAAGACAAGAAGAGAAATACGTGGATATGAGAATAGACAAAAGTATAGGTAAGACATAATAGAAAGAATCATGAGCTGGACAGACAGCACAATTAACAGACAACCCAAGGAAAAAGAGAGTGCTCGAATGAAGACCTAGAACTCTTAAAAGAAACGTAGGAAGGCAACCAATGAGGTGGGAAGAAGATGTAGTAGGAAAATGCTCGATATGAATGGCACAAGAAAGGTATGTGTGGAAAGAAATTGGAGATGTAAAACGGGACTAGGAGGAAGAAGTACCTACATATGATTGAAAAGCAGTGAAACAGCCACCGACAAATTAAGTATCTCTCTTTGAGCACGTTATCCCTTACGGGATGTAGCTACCTTCTCTCTTATACCTGTGTTACACGTTTAAAGTGACATAGGGGACGTACAGGGTATATACCTGTACCTGTAGATCTATTGCCATAGCAAATTTATGAAGATATGATTAGTGTGTTGGGTAATCATGTTCTCTCAATCCAAGTCATAAAAAATGAACGTTTGGTAGAAACAGTTGTGTATACGCCAAAAGGGCTGAACCCCCTCAAATTGTGCATGTATACGCAGAAAAGTGTCAATCGTCTTCACGATACGCATACGACTCTTGCTGTTCGCCGACTAACTGTCAGAAGTATAATAGAAATATCAACTTCTATAAGATGGAAGCATGGAAAGTATACTAGAGCTGGCAAAATTATCGGCAAAATGGGCACCGAAAATACTGATCAGTCAGAAGCCAGTTAGGTCACATTTCGAGGTGATCTAAACGAATTTCTTCAGAGACTTGTGATACTAAATGCGATCTGGGTCCATCATTTCGATCCAGGCGAAGTGATGCAACTATTTTTAGGCTGATCAAGGAATTAATTATTTGGAGCGTGGACATGCGTTTACAGGCAAATATTATTCCAAACTTATTACAAACCGAGCGATGCAACAAAAGAAAATAACAGGAAAATTGACACGAGTTCTGTTTCACCAAGATATCGTTCCAGCTCATGAAAGCCGCTATCCTATGATCGCTATTCATGATGCTGAATTTGAATGCATCCTCCATACTCCCCTGACTTGTGCTAGTGATTTTCATTTATTCACGAAACTGAAAGAACACCTACAAAGTAAGAAATTTGATGATAATATCAGCGTAATGCAGGCAGAACAGGAACCATCTAAAGTTTCTTCAGGGGAGTTTATTAGTAGCTCTAGAACCGAGAGCATAATTATGAGGAAAAGTTTGTTTCAGTGATGGGAGACTATGTAGAAAAATAATTGATCTAGTGCGTTAGAGACAATATATATTGTACAACCAACATATAACAAATAGAAGTGCAAGTGTAATTGGTACAAAATGTTTATAGAGATTGATTGTCATAGTCTACATAAAATTCTCAAAGTAGTTTTCTACAAATTTACTAAATGAAAATGGCAGATGTTTTTTAAAAATTCCCAGTCAAAAATCTAATGAAACGATCTAATGGATACAGATTCAGATAAGAAAATTAACAACATGTGAAGTCTACGAACATTTGAAATTAATTCTGAAGAAGAGTTTCTTAGAAAATACTATTTTCATAATCAGTGGGCCTCTACATCTTTGCAACTTTCAAACATAAATGCTCGAATTTGAAATGAAAGCTACCTTTTCAATTTGAATGATCAAGTCGTGGGTCCGTTAATCATGTGGTTCCCTAACTAAAACTAGATATAAGGGTGCTTGTTTGGCCATATAATACGAGAGAGCCGTACATCCGGGATACTCTTAATCTTCGTATAATCCTACTGTTCGAAACAAGCTACTAGATAAGTGTGTGGTTTCGTGTTACATAAACTTAAGCTAGCCAAAGTTCTACAAAAATTAATTCATTTGCCCATCATGTTTGACCATTAACTTGTCATCATGTTTTAATCCTTCCTTCATGTGCAGATGATGATGGCGGCGACGGTGCTTCATCACTTGCAGATGGAGTATCACAAACAGCAGCACCACCACCAGCAGTATCTACATCAGCAGCACCAGGACCGGCGGCAGAAACACCAGCAGCACCACCACCTGCCGATGATGTATCTTCAAGTGTAAAACCTGAAGAATCTACAGCTGCTCCAGCACCAGCAGCTAAAGCAAGCACTGCTGCTCCTGCAGCCCCTCCTGCCGCCAAACCATAGTCAAATTGGAATATATCAATAAAATTGTTTTAAGAATACTTTCTCAAGAGCAAATAATAAAATCTGATACAATACGGTCTATATAGATACGAACGTGTAGAATGGTGGAAAATTTGATTATTTTGGGTTTAATATTTAAAACAACACTTAACTTGTTTCCAAGCATATTGTGCACTGTCTAAGTAAATAAACTGTATCTACTGTGGAAACTGGCGAAGAAAGCGGGATGAGCAAATTAAGATCGATTAATTCCAAGGCATGTGAAATTAAATACATTCTTCTTCTTTGTTAACATTGCGGCCCATGTGAGGAGGAATAATTCAAAAATGCAACAAGTTCACTAACCATAATTATAACTTTCTTCTTTTGTTAGAATACAGTTGATTCCTTTAGTATTTATGAGTCCTGTTAAAAGTAAAATGTTGAATGTTGCATTTTGTTAGCAGAATTGAGTATTTTGCATTTTAAGAAACAATTACCTAAAAGATAAGGAAACATCACTTACAAAACAGCGTTTTGTTTATTATATGTAGATTTATTGGTTAGTATAAGGTAATCATAAAATTAAGAAAAAAATCTTTAATTCAACTTCTGCCTGTAAGCAAGTTCACTCCATATTAATTTCATCATCAGCTTGGATCAAATCTTAAAATGTATTTCCTTAAAGCTTCAAAATAGCAAGAAAAACGGTCTTCAAGATACCATTCATGTCCAAACACTTGTTTAAGAAGGGTATTTACTGCTCTTCCTTTATCTTGGGTTATGTCATGCATACTTAAATCTCCATCAACCTTTGCTCTCTCTAGATTCCTAGCACTTGGAAAGCTTTGCCATTTTTTTGATAGATCGTTCGTTCTGTAGTGAACTTCTGATTTCTGAGTTACCGATGTGTATATTTTTTTCCAGTTTATTTACAATCTGTCGTTGAACAATAAGTAAATGTGATAACAATAATGATTTAATGGCATGTAGGCAGTCCTCCAATAAATCATGCAACTAATTTTTAACATCTTATGTCTGGACTTATTCTAATCACATTCCAGTTAATATCTATTGCCTATGTCTGATGGCTTGTACCGCTTGCGTCTACGCGTATCGTTGGACTCGTTAACTAGCCTGCGCACTAGCCGGTTGGGATGCACTATAAGTTTTTCAGTGTACTTCGCACTATGTTTACCCGCTTCTTCTTTCACTGTAGGAATCTGTAAGTCTCTTTTGATTATTGCGTTGGTCATAAACCACGGGGCATTGGCCACAAAGCGTACAGCCTTTGATTGGAATCTCTGTAGAATTTCAATATTGAAAGCTGACGCGGATCCCCACAATTGAATGCTTTAATTCAAAATAATGTAGTTGTTTTTTCCGCTTCGATGTATCTTCTCCGCGTCAAACTTCTGTCTAGATGGATTCCTAGATGTTTTGTTGGTTATTTAGGATTATTGGTGGATAGATGTCACAGATGTCTCTATCCATTGCGAATGTGACACCCTTTTCGAGTCTTTATGCGACGCCAGCAAGGTCGTGTCATCAGCCAATGTTGCTATGGTTGTAGATGCTGATAGTGGTAGATTCGCTGCGAAAAACAGGTACAAGAGTGGTGGCCCAACAACGCTTCCCTGTGGCGCACCGGACTGCAGCACACGCAGATCACATCGCTCCTGCGGTGCCAGCCTATCTCGCTGCCCACTCAACGCTCACTGCTTCTGCGAGTCCAGCCGATCTCGACGCCCAGGTAGAGCACAGCGCTCCAACGGGCCCAGCCGATCTCGCTGTTCACGCTACGCTCGCCGCTCCTAAGGGCCCAGTCGATCTCGTTTGCCATGTAAAGCCTGAACTCCTACGAACCTAACCTACTTCGCTGCTCACGCAACGCTCGCTGCTTCTCCAGGCCCAGCCGATCTTACCGTCCACGCAAAGGTAGCCGCTGCTGAGCACGCCGCTCCTGCGGGTCCAGCCTATCTCGCTGCCCTCCTAACGTTCACTGCTTCTGCGGGCTCAGCCAATCTCGCGCCCAGATAGAGCACGCCGCTACTGCGGGCCCAGCCTATCTCGCTGCCCACTCAACGCTCACTGCTTCTGCGGGTCCAGCCGATCTCGACGCCCAGGTAGAGCACAGCGCTCCAACGGGCCCAGCCGATCACGCTGCTCACGCTACGTTCGCCGCTCCTAAGGGCCCAGTCGATCTCGCTTCCCATGTAAAGCTTGAACTCCTGCGAGCCTAACCTATTTCGCTGCTCACGCAAGGTTCACTGCTTCTACAGGTCCAGCCGATCTCGCCGTCCACGCAAAGCTCGCCGCTGCTGAGCGCTCAGTCCATCTCGCTGCACCACGCAACGCTCGCTGCTTCTGTGGGCCCAGCCATAGGCAAATAAGGTGTTTATTTGCCTGTGGCCCAGCCAATCTCGCTTCCCACATTACGCTCGCCGCTCCTGAGGACCCAGCCGGTCTCGCTGTCCCCCAAACGGTCACTGCACCTGCAGACCCAACTGATCTCACCACTCACGCAGAATACGCCGCTCCTGCGGGCCAACCCCATACTACAGCGGGGCACTGGGCATCTGCAAGTATGTTTCCGTGCGTCACGACGATATTCGACGCCCGCTACAGCTTCCTTACAATGCCACGTACTTAAGATTTTATCGTTATCCGGCTAGGGAGTGATGTAGCGGTAAGTTCCAAGAACTTCATCGTGTCCATAAGTTCTTCGGACGGAACGCGTTACTATAACAATCAGCAGTACAAAAAATAGAAGCAGCTTCTCTAAGATTATGTCACGTCAGCTGGGAATGCAAGAAGGGTTAAGAAGCGCACCCCAAAATACCAAGCTTCGTCCACTCTTCGACCGGCATTACTACGTAGAGGTTGATGGTATTCAAGTTGTTTATATTTCCTTATTATTATTTGTGTTACCGTTGTTATATTCGTTTATCATTAAACCTTTTATTACATGCACAGTCTACATGTATTTAGTGCAACCAACGCTAAATGTTAACTAAGGTTATTAGTAGATTGAACGTATATTTCTAGTAGATAGGTAGTTAGTTACATTGCGCAGTTGGCAACACTACTTTCTTGTACTGCAAACTCGTGCACAACCTCATAATTTTCCCCTACGCAAGCATATCACCAAATTAATGTTTATTTACCGCCCCATGGTTACCCGAGGCGAAAGTAAGTTCTTGTTCACTGTTGATAATTACACCAAGTATAAATTGATTTTTAAATATTTCAATATTTAATATCAGTTGGCCCTCATATTTTTTTAAAAATATGTGCTACTGTGAATTTTAATGTCAATAATGAGTAACATAGAATAAACGATATTTAAAAACTATTTATACAGACGGTACTGGTAATACTCGGATAGCAACGGCGATTACTTACAGTACAAAACAGTCCATAGCTATCGCTAAACTTGATTAATTAATTACATTGTCCATTCTACAATTAATATTAACAAACAAAAATGTGCCATAAAATTCCACGACCAGACCATAAAATGGAGTTTCATGAAGGAATGGTTGAACTTTGTATTAGCAATCCAGTATTTATGGGTATTCTCTGATGTAGGAACTGTTTACTTAAATAAATATTTAGAAATTAAAGAATTGGTAATCATTTTTCTGTGTTTATTTTGAACTCAAATGAAACCATGCCACGGTGTAAATTCGCTCGGTATATTGTTAAATGTAGGCACATGCCGATAGATTACTTATTTTAACAGTTTGGTAAATTTTATACATTACTTTTAGGACTGCTTGTATAGTTTTTTTACAACCTAAAACAGATACATATCTTGTCCGAAAATCTAAATCTAGGACACCTTGTAATTGTTGAGCACTATCTGATCAAAATCACAATAATAAATAATATTGGAACTTTAGATTATCCCGTGCACGCCGCTTATTGGAATCACGGATAATGTTATTATTCCGTTATTGTTATCACTTTTCCGAAGAACGGACCGGATGTACCTATAAGACTACATGAAAAAAACATCGTTTATGATAATCATGCTTCGGTTAATGTTATTAATTTTTTCCTAGGATTGCTGCATTTTCAAATGCAAGTGGTACCAAACCTTTCTCTCTCGTAAGTTAACAGCCTGCAGGCTGGTTGGCAGCAGCTGACTCAGTTCTATTCCAATCCTTTGCAATAGCAAACGTTAATGAACGTGTTGAAACTGAAGACGCTGCTAAGAAACATGGCAATTTAAACATTAAAAAAAATTGCACTGGAAAAGACGATCTATCTGCATTGAAGCTCTGGTTTGCTAATGTCCGTGAACATGATGCACTTGTAGATGGCTCGTTGATGCGCCTGAAAGTGAAAGAAGCGAGACAAACCGAAGAAGAAAAAAAGCATTTTGTTGCAACGGAAGAATGATTTCTCCGTTTATTATTACCAATCGGTTATTGTCATCAAAAACTCCGAGTTCCGATGTGATCACATTAAGCAGCGTGCACTGTAGTTTGAAAAATATGTGTGTATTTTATTTATTAAGCATCAAAATACATAAGTCCTTGTTCTTTCTTGGCCTTTCATTAACAAACAAAGGTAAGTATCGTATTTAGTAGCGGCAAGAAGCGTAAAACCCTTACCTTCTGGTCGAGTTCATTCAGAACTGCTTGGTATCACTTACTGCCATCTCGTAATTCAGAAGATTATAGTAATATCCATTCTACACTTAAACTTACAAATAACAAACACAATGCGAAACAACAAAATCAATCGTACACAGAACACGAAGTCGTGAAATTAACAAAGCGGTGACATTTAGGAAAAATGAAGGGGAAAATTTTAGCAACAAGGAAAGAAACTCGTATGTTCGACTTCTGTTAAAGTTGAGGGTTTGATTGTTTTACAAAATTTAACCAATGGGAAAATAATAATCGCATGTGCTAGTGGACGCGATGTATTCAAGTGTGCTAAATGAAAACAAATATGACAGCTAGAGGAAAATCGTACCGATTACTTAGTATTTCAAAGAAAATCTCGGAATGAAAACAGTCAGGGTGTTTATAACCTTCAATACGATTACTTGTCTTCATTTTGTACGTTCTTCTGATTATTGTATTCCCAAAGTAACCGAGATTGAAAATCTAGTATAACTTTGTGTAAAAATGTATTGATTTTCTTAAATTTTGATGTTCAATTGTTATCGTATTAACTGTAGGTCCTCTATATGTTGTTATTGTAAATTACAAGCATGCACGGTCTTTTGATCTCGGCGCTTCACGTGAGTCTGTAAATTGTTCCTTTTCTTCAATTGAGAAATCTTCGGGAGTAATTTGAAATGCGTTTGTAAACCCAATAATTGTACATTACAATTATGTTGTCGTCGATTATAAAATAGTTCCTAAAATTGTTCGTCAATATTGTTAAATGATTTGCAATAGTTGCAATTACAACTTTGATGTATTGCTCTTCTGCCTTGTAGGTTTTGATAGATTCTACTACAATTGCAATCATTTATCATTTTTATTGCTTTACGTTTTATTGCAAAACTCTAATTTTCTACAAAAAGCATTGACTTTGTTTATTGACATCCCTAAGATATGGGTGTATTTTTCCTTGGAGTTGCAGATTTAATATAATTAATTTATAAAATATGTGCACCAAGTAGCTCAATTTCATCACAAATAAGTGGTCTCTAAACATCACTGATTCTTCATGAATCATGATTTTCCTCTTCCAAGTAGATTGTTATTTTGTGTCCTAATTCGTTAACACGTTGTAAACATTTGACAACCATCTTGTCTCTGCAATAAAATAGCAACACTGAATGTTGTTTAACCATCTCTTTACAGCGCCCAGAAAATAGTCTTGATTTTAAGCATCTTGTTTTAGATAAGTCACCACGGATATAACTATTGTGTAACAATGTTTAGACCACGACTCATGTTCTTCGCAACAAGAACTTCTCTGTGAATCACACGATGTATCCAAATACATTGTAGGGGTTTTCCCTCACAAGGGCTTGTAAACCTTTGAACTTTCCAGATTTAACTCGACCACCATCAGTGAAAATTCCAACACAGTTGCTGTATGTTTGCCTTGGATATAATATCGTCCAATATTTTGAACAATCCATCGCAAAATCGGACATATGCAATTAATTGACAATCCTTGTTGCTATCTGTTGCAGCATATCTTCACATGTATCACCATTTCTCCGAACAACATTGATAGAGGTATGCATTTAGTTGTTTAGCAAAAATTTTCTCCAAGCACATTTTCCACAGTATCAATCGCAGTTGGCAGAATTAGGTCTTCTTCTATAGTATGGGGCTTCCTGCATCTAGCAACTTTGTAAGAAGCCAACGATTTTTTATGCTAAATTTTGCCAGTGGCGGCTCGTCAAGTGGAAGAGGTGAAGTGCCTCTTCCCCTAAAATTTTCATTCAATTACGAATATTTATTTAAATTACATAACAAATTATTTATCGGCAATACACCTATTAGGAGTCGTTTATTTATGGCATACATACTCGCAGATAGAATAAGCTTCGTGAAAACAAACATATTACATTTTTTATGGTCCCCTTGTATTTAAAATTTAAATTTTAAATGCAGTCCGTCGAGCGCGAACACGGTGACCATAAAAAATCTTACCTACAACACTCACACTACAATTGTAGTGAACAGTCGGCCTCAAACGTATTTTACTCTGCACTTATACTTCTGTTGCCACGGTAACGCCTACGTCAATATTTACATTTGGTTTACGGTGAACCGCGCAAGTGAAGAGTTCAGTCCCAATCAGCTGCTGAACTGCATGTTCGGGTTTGACCGTCGGTTTTTAAACGATTCCAACAATTTTGAATTTACATTTTTAGCTGTAATATTTGATGATATTTTCTCTCTCACTGACATATTATTTGATGTTCTCAAAAAAAATCATTGGATATTAATTTGTGTGTTACAAAAATAAACTATTGAACTATTAAAGAGGAAAAGGAATGACGATTTCTTTGATATACTCTTGGAAAAGACTAAGGAAATAGAAATAACACAAATCGATATTTCTAAGCGCCCTAAGCGGGAATACGCTAGCCTTACAAATAATGACAGAGAGAAGTTTTTCTTGCCTTAAACGAATAAAAGCGTACTTAAGAAATGCAGTATCTCAAGATAGGCTTTCTTCTTTGGCAAATATTTCAATTCAAAAAGAACTCTTATTAGAATTAATAAAAAATCAACCATTTTACGAAGACATAATAAATAATTTTGCTGCATTAAAGGACAGAAGATTTGGCAGCAAAGACTCGAGATTTATGAACTATATCCTACAGTTTTTTAAGTTTATTCAGTTTCATGTTATCAACAGCTAAAATTTTCGTACAAATATCATACTTTCTTCATCATTTACTTTGCACAAAACCGAAATCTAAATATCTTGCTGCACACTTTCTTAGTTTTACTTTCGGTCTTCGGAGTTATATTCTGTGAACCCAAATTTGCTGACGTCGACGTTAGACAGTCGCCAGATATATTAGAATACATTATAAAAGTTCGTTTGTATACTGTGTACCACAGTCGTTGCGAATAGTACCTACTAAAATAACGCCGACTATCGACTTCTCACCGTTGCAGTGTTACTGCCGTTTTGCCATTTCAAGCTACTATACTATACTTGCAGAAACCTTCGAGACTACCTGTGCTGAAATCCCAAAAGGCCGATATGATCTGTGATGCCAGGTATACACATGTGGAGAAAATATTGGGCCGTGTCTTAGTGCGTGAGTAGAACAAAAAAGATAGAATTGATAACCAAGAAAACAAGATCGGGCGAAAGGAGTGGAATTGCGCGTTGTTGCAACATGGTAGAGAAAAAGAGGAGTGGCGTCACTATTGTAATGCCGCACCGAACATAAAAAATGAATTCGTTTTTTTCTGTTTTGTTAACTACTATGGGTTACGTCAGTACTGCGACAGAAGAATTTCCGGGGGCATGAAGGAAAAGGAGGGCTATAAAAACTAATTTAAAAAAATGGGGCACACATGAGAGAAGGTTGAGAAGCACTGCTGAATGGTTAATACAATTGTCAGTACAGGTTAACCATGGTCTAACAAATTATGTTTTTACGTAAATCACATTCTTTAAAAGCTATAAAACCATTTATTGTTATTAACGAGTTATCACAGTTACCTACCTGCGGTGGTTGTGTTCAAGAACATCAGATATTTATTTAAAATACATAAATTAGATCTTGGAGCGGTTGAAATGCTGGTATAACTTCCTTGAAGGTTTTCACAGCAAACCGCAGATAAAACTTACTGGTTCCATTATTAGATGACCTGGGTTTAATAATTTTCTTTTGCAGCGTTTTTCAAGGCACTTTAATTTGTTTTTTAAAATAGCGATGGGAGCAACACGTCCAATTCGCGTTATGCATATTTCCATGGTTACATACTTAAAAATTATTAGAATTCGTTGTTTTAGTCAAACTCTTAACCAGGTTACAAATGTTTAATAATATTTATTATACAGGGTTGCTCCTTAGTGCGTCAAGGTTTGTATTGGCATCGCTAAATGATTTAGTAATGTTTCTTTTTTTAAGTAATGTGCTAAAACATGTACATTATAAAAATAGTTTTAATTATACAGGGTGACTTGCTATAGCGGAGCATCTATATATTAGATATATTATTTTTGAAATATATATTTTGACAGTTTTGAATTCAGTGTAAAATTATCTTTCCAAGGATCTCCTGTTTTTGGTTTTTGGTTGAGGCATTGCCGAGTGCATCTAAAAAATTTGAAAATTTTGGTTGGCACAAGGTTTAACGAATTAATTCCGTGTGTGAATATTACTATTCATTAAGGGCACATATTTTGTGAAGTATTAAAACGAAACAACCTCCAACAATTAATTTACACCGGTGTAAATTTAGTTTATTATAAAGAGTTATTTCAGTTATTTCAAATAGAACACTATGTATATTATTATATTTTTGAATCGGCACGTTAATTCTCCACAATTTTTATAAATATTGTCCTATACCCAAAATCAATATTTTCAGAGATATTTTACCTTTTTCATTACAAACCGTTGAATTATTATATTAGACTTCTTATTCTAGTAGCCATGATTTTGATATAAAGTGAGTGGGGACTGGAAACGCAAAGTACAACTCCTAATTTTTACCAAAAACAATTGTTCACTCCATCCAAAGTGGTAGCCGAAAACGACGCGTCATTAGGCTTAGGATAATTATGCACTAAAAAACTTCAAAATATGCATGCAAATATTCAACACAAACATCCAAAATATGCACTAAAAAGTCAGTTAACTAGAAAGAAAACATTAACGTTATATCAATATTTATTTTTCTATTAAAATACACAAAAACTTCTTAAATCCAAAATTATTTAATTAAAATTAATCAAAAAACACAGAATTACTAATTTAAAATTAATTAAATTATAAAAACAAATCTTAATTGCACTTAACAATAACGTAATGTAATACATTTTCGAATGCAAATTTGCGCCTGTTGTCTGCGAGAGTATTTTTGTACGGTGAAAAGACTCTCTCGACATCACACGACACTATTGGTGCAAATTCATAATTTACAATGTCAACGATATTTAAATGTTCATTTTTGCATCAAGGGCTGTTTCATTTTGCAATACCCCGATTATATTCTTCAGTTGTTGATAGTCCATATTTTTTGACAGCACGTTTAATTTATTAATGAAATCTTTTTTCTAGAGTTTAGTTAAACCCTTAACCATATCAAATCAAATTTTCTCGAATACCTTTTTTTTCTCAGAATATCCTGTGCTTCTTCAATGCCCTACGCTTCTTCAGAATCGAATTCATTAACAACGTTCTTCACAATTTCAAAATTTTCAGCGTAATACACAGCAGCGACGATCCAAGTTCCCCATCTTGTAATGATTGACGCGGGCGGAAGTGGACGTCCCCCGCAACTTCCCGAAACTTCTGCATACGACTCGGTGCTTTGAGAAAAATCTTTTTTACAGATGATATCAGCACGTTAACGTTTGAATACACATTGCGAACTAAGTCAGCTACTCGGTGTAAACCCTGTGCTAAATAGGTCACATGCATCATGTTTGGATACAAAATCACAGTCCTCGCATTGCTTTGCACATGGTGCAGCATCACTACAAACCACTCACACTTTTTCATATAAAATTCCAGACTACCGCAAAAAGCTTAGAGAGTCGTTGAAAAAAGCAGCAATTGTTGAATGATTCACTTTGTCCAAGACTTTTAGTCAGCAGATATGATTTATTTTTTTCTTCGTTAACCCCTAATATACCAACCACAATATTTACTACGCATTTTTGTTCTGCATCGGTTGTTTCATCGAAAGACACCCAAATACTGTGCTCGTTTACTTTTTCTCTTAGTTTGTGTAATGTTGCTGCATACACATATTTTTTTCTTTATGTCGATTGTTCTGGAATATTCTCAAAAAGTTACATTCTTTAATTTAGCCAACGGAATATCAGCGCAAAGGAAAGCCTTACAAATTTATGTATTAAGTTCTGAACGTTTAGGTCCAGGCCTTAATTGGTAAAGCAAAAATTAACACTTGCCGTTGGTTAGTCTCCCGATTTTTATTACTTGCGTGTTGTCCGGTTGGGAGATGCTGCGTAACTTGGAACTTTTGGTTGCCGCAACAGGAACTTCACAGTATTTACAAAATAACAGACGCCCATTTGTTGTGAAATCATCAGAATCCTTCACAACCTGGTTTAAAATAGCACATATACACTTTTTTCTTTCGGCATCTCGAAGATGTTAAGACACTATTGGAACTAGTAGACAACTGATAGTTGATGAAATAATGAATTGTTAAACTTTCAACTTTTACAGGTTTTCCCGTTAACGCAACAGGGCCACTCAAACCCTGGTAATCCTCTTAACATTTCAAGTATTCTGGTTTTTCGAAGCTTAACAACTAAGAAAGTACCTAACTATTCAAAATACAGAATGAATGAGTTTAGAAGATTATTTAAAATTTCTAGAAATTCCCAGACTGCTTGACGAAGTGAATCTGTACTTGATAACAAAAAATTGTATAAATATGCAATTTAATCAGACAAATGCTGCAAATTTTGCAGTAGTGCTAAAAACAATTAAAATATGCATTTATTACCAAAAATGTCTAACATATGCATTTGCTTATGCAAATGCATAATTATCCTAAGCCTACTCATCATTATGCAATAGGAAAACCCAAGAATTGTAAGTTGCTCATTTCTTTAATAAACATCTGAATGGTGCGCAATATTTGTATTTCTTGCAAAATAATTTGCCTCAACTCCTGAAAAAAAGTCCTTCCAAATGTAATGAAAAATATGTGGTTCTAGCACGAAGGTGCTCCAGCACTAATGCTTCAACAGTTCCTGACTCAAGAATTCGGGAACGGGTGTATAGATCACGATGGTCTCTTAACCACCTAGATCGCCAGACTTGACGAAAATTGATTTATTTTCCTATGGGGACATATGAAATACATTGTGCTTTTGGTGTAATTTCCGTTGCGAGCAGTAAATTATGTCGTTATAATAATAAATGTTGTAACTTTATGTCAAAGTCGTGGTTCCTGGATTAGACAGAAATATAAGTTTAAGAATTTAACGGTTGGCAATGAAAAAGTACACATATTTCGGAAAATTTCAATTTTTGTTATAGGACTGTATTAATAATAAGTGGACGCGACTGCCTCCCTGGACTTTCCCATACTGGAAACTGTTCATATCATCTTTATTTCAAATTATATATATATATATATATATATATATATATATATATAAATAATAATTATATATATCAAATTAAGTATTAAATACAAAATTTTGATAAATAATTTATAACTTGTTGTTGTAATACCGGTTAAAGAAATGAATGTAGCGCGACAGTATGGCAATGGTTCTGAACCAACCGGGCTGTCCGTACCGCTAGGCCGTCGCGCGGTCTAACTAGTACCAATCGCTATTGCTACGGAGGTAAAATTTTCTAAGTCCCTGGAAATTATATTTTGTAGGGCATAAAAAATCGATTTTTTTATTTTCGCGGAAAAAGATTCTTTGACGCAAACAAATAACAACCGTTAGAATAAAAAAAATATTTTTCTAAAAAAGAGGGGGGAGGGGGCCGGTGCGCTTACATATATCCACGAGTGTAATATTTCTTTGCATATTCATATGCTCCATTACGCACTGAGCGATTCAGTGAAAACCCCAGCTTCCTATCTTTTTTCGTTTATTAATTAAAGGATTTTGAAGTTTCAAACTTCCAAGCTTCGTAGAGGGCGCCACAGGAAAATTACGGAGTTCTTCAAAAAACATATCGATAGCCCCTTGCGAGGTCTGTCGACATATGAAGTTTAAAAAAATTTCTTGGAGCAGTTTTTGAGAAATAATTTTTTGAAAATTTCCAAAATTTTGAAAATTCGTAATTTAGGCCCTTATAATTTTTCAAAAAACTTTTTATATCACGTTATCCGCGATAAAAGTTTCAAAATTGTAATCACGAAAAAAGTGATACCAAAAAAACATGCGTAACTTCCGCTTCCGGTTTCGGATTTTTTTGAAAAGCTTATTTTTTCGATGAATTTTCGATACACCCCCGCATTCCAAAGCGCATCAAAATCGGAGTAATACTTTCGGCTGTAGGAGCGTCACATACATACCCACCCACAGACAGACATTTTTTAAAAACCACTTTTTGGGTTCCTAGAGACCCAAAACGGATATTTCCGTTAAAATCTCGATTTCGAAAATTTTCATGAATTCAATACTTACCCTATACCTATAAGGTATGGGAAAGTAATATACCTATAA
>JABXWE010003126.1:0-50176 GCA_014611495.1 Limonius californicus | reverse complement strand
ATGCGTTTTTGATGCTCACAAATTTCAATAATATAACGTGATTTCCGCTATAGAAAACCACTAAATGGAAGCAATTAGTACGGTTTTATATGGGCAACGAGGAATCTCGACGTGTATTGAGCTAGAAATAACATTTAACTACTAATAATGTGTTTTTTGTGCTTATAAACAGCTAACAATGCGTTTTTGATGCTCACAAATTTCAATAATATAACGTAATTTCCGCTATAGAAAACCACTAAATGGAAGCAATTAGTACAGTTTTATATAGAAAACGAGGAATCTCGACGTCTATTGAGCTAGAAATAACATTTAGCTACTAATAATGTGTTTTTTGTGATTATAAACTGCTAAGAATGCGTTTTTGATGCTCACAAATTTCAATAATATAACGTGATTTCCGCTATAGAAAACCACTAAATGGAAGCAATTAGTACGGTTTTATATGGGCAACGAGGAATCTCGACGTGTATTGAGCTAGAAATAACATTTAACTACTAATAATGTGTTTTTTGTGCTTATAAACAGCTAACAATGCGTTTTTGATGCTCACAAATTTCAATAATATAACGTGATTTCCGCTATAGAAAACCACTAAATGGAAGCAATTAGTACAGTTTTATATAGAAAACGAGGAATCTCGACGTCTATTGAGCTAGAAATAACATTTAGCTACTAATAATGTGTTTTTTGTGATTATAAACTGCTAAGAATGCGTTTTTGATGCTCACAAATTTCAATAATATAACGTGATTTCCGCTATAGAAAACCACTAAATGGAAGCAATTAGTACGGTTTTATTAGGGAAACGAGGAATCTCGACGTGTATTGAGCTAGAAATAACATTTAACTACTAATAATGGGTTTTTTGTGCTTATAAACAGCTAACAATGCGTTTCTTGATGCTTACAAATTTCAATAATATAACGTGATTTCCGCTATAGAAAACCACTAAATGCAAGCAATTAGTACAGTTGTATGTAGAAAACGAGGAATCTCGACGTCTATTGAGCTAGAAATAACATTTAACTACTAATAATGTGTTTTTTGTGATTATAAACTGCTAAGAATGCGTTTTTGATGCTCACAAATTTCAATAATATAACGTGATTTCCGCTATAGAAAACCACTAAATGGAAGCAATTAGTACGGTTTTATATGGGAAACGAGGAATCTCGACGTGTATTGAGCTAGAAATAACATTTAACTACTAATAATGTGTTTTTTGTGATTATAAACTGCTAACAATCCGTTTTTTGATGCTTACAAATTTCAATAATATAACGTGATTTCCGCTATAGAAAACCACTAAATGCAAGCAATTAGTACAGTTTTATATAGAAAACGAGCAATCTCGACGTCTATTGAGCTAGAAATAGCATTTAACTACTAATAATGTGTTTTTTGTGATTAGAAACTGCTAACAATGCGTTTTTGATGCTTACAAATTTCAATAATATGACGTGATTTCCGCTATAGAAAACCACTAAATGGAAGCAATTAGTACGGTTTTATATGGGAAACGAGAAATCTCGACGTGTATTGAGCTAGAAATAACATTTAACTACTAATAATGTGTTTTTTTCTGATTATAAACTGCTAACAATGCGTTTTTGATGCTTACAAATTTCAATAATATAACGTGATTTCCGCTATAGAAAACCACTAAATGGAAGCAATTAGTACATTTTTATATGGAAAACGAGGAATCTCGACGTGTATAGAGCTAGAAATAACATTTAACTACTAATAATGTGTTTTTTCTGATTATAAACTGCTAACAATGCGTTTTTGATGCTTACAAATTTCAATAATATAACGTGATTTCCGCTATAGAAAACCACTAAATGGAAGCAATTAGTACATTTTTATACGGAAAACGAGGAATCTCGACGTGTATTGAGCTAGAAATAACATTTAACTACTAATAATGTGTTTTTTGTGATTATAAACTGCTAACAATGCGTTTTTTGATGCTTACAAATTTCAATAATATAACGTGATTTCCGCTATAGAAAACCACTAAATGCAAGCAATTAGTACAGTTGTATATGGAAAACGAGGAATCTCGACGTGTATTGAGCTAGAAATAACATTTAACTACTAATAATGTGTTTTTTGTGATTATAAACTGCTAACAATGCGTTTTTGATGCTTACAAATTTCAATAATATAACGTGATTTCCGCTATAGAAAACCTCTAAATGGAAGCAATTAGTACATTTTTATATAGAAAACGAGGAATCTCGACGTCTATTGAGCTGGAAATAACATTTAACTACTAATAATGTGTTTTTTGTGATTATAAACTGCTAACAATGCGTTGTTTTGGGTTCACCTGTACGTGAACTTTTTTAAAATGTTAAGATTGTTCGTTTCATACTGTTTTTTTTAAATAATGTTTATTTCTTTCGTTAAACGAATTATAATAATTTAACCATTTTCCCTGTATTCTTGCCCGTTTTTTTTTAATTTAATTAAATGCCTTGTTAAACTCAACTCTTATTTTATTTTGATCTCTGTGGCAAGTAACGTACAGGTTCCTGTAAGGATACCTGAGAGTGATTGTTGCGCTCCTTTGTTTACGGGGCTAACATTAACATTTCTTTTAGAAACAATTGTTTGAAAAGGTAAGTTCCATCACGCACAACTTTCGGATTGGCCGTTCAAGTAACGTGGAGCTTGAGCAGTGATGATGATGTTCCTGTTGGCGCCCGCGCTTATTACGACTTTATCCCGAATTTGATCAGATTTGAGTGCGGTTTGATTTAGAAAATGAACCTCCCCTTCCTCCTCTGAACTACGCTAGGGCATGCCGTCGTTTATGTGTTACAATTCCGCTTAAGACCGTGACAACCACCTGGTTCGAGAATTCTGATTTATATTATTATTTTGAATTTTACTGGAAACGTTCCACAAGAAGCCATAACTTTAGTTTTGTTTGTGGAGATTAGGCAATTATATACTTGCGAGATAAGATGCAGTTTGCATATCTCTTTGTAGTTCATTCTCTGAAGATGTGACAACCACTTGGTAGTCAGCGAAATGAATTGTGTTTATCATTTTGTTTTTCCCTAGGGGGATTCTGGTTGATACCTGTTTTTTCCAATCTTTGGTCATGTTGTCAAGGTACAGATTAAATAATACGCATGAAAGACCCTTGTCTTACTCCTTTGTTAATTAAAATACAATCGGGATTGTATTGGTCATTTATTGTTATATTTATTTTTGTTTTGTAATATAGGCTTTTAATTGCTGCAATTAAGCGCAATGGGATTCGTATTATTTCTAATATTTGCCATAATTTACTTCTTCTAATCCTGTCGAACTCTTTCGTATAGTCTGCAAAATCTATATGCGTCTCGATGTTGTATTCTCTTCTTCGCTCTATTATTAATCTTCGTTCTATTATTAATTTTAGTAAATATATCATCAGTACAAGAACGACCTTTTGTCATATATCTTATACGGCGAAGGGAACCGACTGATACACCTATAATTCTTGCAGTCGCTTCTACCTTCTTTTTTAAACATAGCTTTTACTCTGGCACTATAATGATGCCTTTGTTATCTGCTGTCGTCTTCTTACGATCTGTATAGCTCAGCCATCTCTTTAACATTTTTGTGCGCGTTAAGCAGATCATGCGTACCAGCATTACAACATTACAATATAGCCACCAATCAACGTAAAACATAACACCATAACACCACAGCATTAGAGCATCATACCGTGTGGACAACGGGGACTGATAGCGAACATTTAATTCGGCAAAAAATATATGAAATGTCCTGGGAAAACTGCTTGCCTACGGTAAAATTGGTAAATCAAAGATTGAATGAAGATTATACTGAAATAAAGTGTTCCGAAAAAGCAATGCTCGTAATTATTAAACGTATAGAATTTTAATATGAAACTATAAATAAGCGTCAAGTTATTATGGAATCAAACAGATTACAAGCATGGCGCCGCGAGTATCTCTAAAACACCAAAATATATCCAGGAAAATAGAAATATATGCTACTAAGGCGAAACTTAGTGCCGCTCCCACGATATTGTACAGAAAAGTTCGACAGAAAATTCCAGTCACTGTAAAAAAGTATATTGAAGTTTTATGTAATTATAATTCTATGTTGCAATATTATGATTGTTAAAAAGTCTAAATAAATATTTATACCTACATAAAAGTAGTACCTGCTTCAAACATACCATATGTACAAAAAAATTTTAGATAAAGGGTGGCTTTGTACTTCAATACGTCGGTCTTTGATGATTTTATGACAATTAAATGTCAGTTTTAATCAGATTTAATTTAATAATGGTGTTTACAGAAATACATAAGCGATTCATCGCTGAATCTTATTTTCGCAATGGGAATCTTGAAAATGGGGAATGGATTTACAGTACCCGCCCTTGTATGGTTGAATTTCGACAACAGTTTCCTGATTTTGTGTTTCTGGAGGCCGACTTTTTTAATGTGGTACGAAATTGTGTGCGGTTATTTAGAGAAACAGGAAGCGTAACACGGAAGAGCGGAAGTGGAAGGCCAACAGTCCGTACAGAGGAGACCATTCAAAATGTTCAAGAGATTATGAATGAAGCACCTACAACATCATTGCGCCGACTCGTACAACATGTTCCTGTATCTGTAGGTACCTGTAGAACAATTTTGAGAAGAGACATTGGTCTATTTCCTTACAAGATGCAGACAACTCATGAATTGTTACCGGGCGATAATAACAGGCGCGTGTTGTATTGCCAATGGTTCACTCAAAACGCATTTGATAACATGAAAAGGCGTGTAAATTTATGCTTGAATGAAAACGGTGGACATTTTGAACATTTATTGTAATATGTACTTGAAAATAAACCCTCGATCCCCTCAATTTAAAAGCAGTTGCAAAGTGCGACATACGTTCTGACATACAAAGCCACCCTTTATCTAAAATTTTTTTGTACATATGGTATTTGTAATGTGAACAACGCAGTATATCATGCATTTTTAAATCCGACTGTTTATGGACTCTTTATGTAAATTGAATAGCATATTTTTTAGATATAACCTAAAATATCCAAAGTAACAATATCCAATCCTCCTTAAAATTATCCATGTACCTATCACTAATTATTTAAAAACTTGCACGAACTTATGAATAATCCGTCCAGATTTGTCAAGCAATTCTAATGCTCACATCGCTGCGGATGTTAAATTATTTTTCTAAAATAACTATTCGGTGTTACAAACTAATAAACAATTGTATCAACTCAGCGATACGCCGATAACTATTAAATAACCTTAACCGAAAATGTTATTAATCTTACTGTATAATATAATATAATAGTAATTTAAGTACGTAGCAACTACAAATCTTCTTGAATACATAGCTCTGTACCGCATCAATCGATACATTTAGCGCTTACAAAATTGCCACTGCAGTTATGGAAACCAGTAAATAACTTCCCATTCTTGATTATCGATTGTTTGTAACATAGTAACTGGTGCCTGATAAATGACAGTTTCCCCAAAACAAATAAATACTTGTCAACGTCAAACCGCATTTCATTCGAGTTTGAATTTGCGGTAGTTCAGCATGAGTTTTAGCAAAAACAGTTACAGTTCGTCGAAACGGCGTTCTGTAGACAATAGCGATTCGAAACATTCAAAACGAATCTCGGATATTTTCGACTCTGAGCTGCATAAAATCGAAAGTTCTACAGGAAGTTCAGAGAGTTTCGATGGACTTTCGAAGGGTTCAAAACGAAGTTTAGCAAGCATCGACAATTCCAAGCGAAGTTCGCTGTTGAGGGGTCCTCGTGCTTCGCCAATTTCAAACGTTTTAACTGGCGCTGCAAATCCTCTAGGTGATGCAGGAAGGCTTATATGTAAGGCCCCCGAAAAATATGTACGGTATGTATGTGAAAAATTCTGACACTTTATTCCTAATTTTGTCGGCCTTATAATTATTCATATTTCGATTCTTTTCAGTCATTCGGACGCTCTTCCATTTCACATACCACATAAGAAACTTCTTGCGAAGATCGAATTTAAAAGGGAACTTCCGGAACCGCTGGTGAGTATCATCACAGTACCTTCTTACCAACTAGTAAAAGGTGCTAGCAGTAGACATTTAAATATTATGTAGTCAAAAGCAAAATGGAAAATATTGCAATTTGGCTACAACATCGTTAAAATATAAATAACAAGAACTTGAAGTAGGCGATATAGAATATACAGAGTATCCCACGACGTAAGGTCACTACTTCGTCGTGTGCGTAATCTTTAGACCAAATATAGTTAAAAATTCTAATAAAGTTATGCATTAAAGTAAACCGTTTTCAAAATACAGACTATTAAATTATTATTTATTAAATAATTACAATTTCAGAAAAGCCAATATTTATTTTTATTTTAGTTTAAATTCACTATAAAGATTGTTCAAAATGGCCACCGTTAATCGCGAAACATATTCCGGCTCTTCTTAAGAGAGATATGGTTGCCCTACATAACATATCATTGTTATTCCGAATTAGTTCTGCTGCCTCAAAAATGTTTTCCTAAGATCTTCAACAGTCTCTGATGGTGTTTGGTATATCATATATTTCATATGGAACCACAAATAATAATCTAAACAAGTTCAGTCCGGAGATCTTTGAGGCCAGGGGTGCTGCTCTTCTTGAAACCGTTAATTCAAAAATTGTCTTACACGTAACGCGCGGGGGCACTGTCGTGCTGGTACTACATACCATGTCTGATCGGACGATGTCCCGTCTAACAATCCTCCCAAATGATCTAAAAATTTAAATATCTGTCGGTGGTTCTCAAAAACGAATGGATCAATGAGCATATTATCAATAGTTCCACAACAGATATTCTCTGAAAACCTATGTTTATAATTTGACACTGTGATTTCGTCTGGATTCTCCAAATCCCAATTCTTTCTGTTCATTAATACATTCCTTGTAAATATTGCCTCATCCGTAAATAAAATTATAACTATTTCATAGGTTTCGATTTTGAATGATTCATCGGCAAAATTCCATACAACAAGTGAAATGGATTTAAACCATGGCGCTTTCATGTTCTCCAAACTCGCATCCGTGGTATATCAACTTGTGCAGACACACGACGAGCAGAGGCGCTGGGATTATTATCAATTTCTCGCAGTATGTTCTCCACATTGTCTAGTACTTGCTGTATTGGACGGTCAGTCGACGGTTTCAGGAAAGTTCCGTGTACACGTAAGTGGTTGTGCACTCGTTGGAAAACTCGTCGGTCTGGTAGTCTTGGAAATCTCAATCCATGTTCTCGAGCAGCTGCTACTGAGTTTCCATCACAAAAACCGTACATGTAATGGATATCGGCGTACTCTTGCGTTGTAAAAGTAAACATTATCAACATTGTTAATAAGCGCAAACAGAGAAAGCAACTTTAAGGTGCTTTAGTGTTTGACAAATCTTAGGGTGCTTTGTCTCTTAAGAGACGTAGCGATCTTCTCTCCTATGCCTGTGTTGCGCGTTTAGAGTGCCACAGACATAGAGGACCTACCTTGACAAATCAAGTAAATAATATCATTTCCATAGTAACGTAGACAGTTTGTATCAAACACCACTTAATATCATTTATTGTTTCGGCTGCTTCAGTATGTAACTAAAACAGGCCATAACTTCTCGAATAGTCGATTTAGAGAAAATGACCGCTCTTTAGTTTCGACTTCTTTTCACCTCTCCTACACCTAGGTTAAGTAGTGACCTCACGTCATGTAGATGAAGCCAATTATAATTTGTAAGAAAGTATAGGCAACCCGCGTAACGTAAACATACTTACTTACTTAATCCTTAAGCCCTTTTATCCTTTCGAGTGTAAGGCTGGGTGTTATTGTTAGACCTGTGTCTGTTTTTTCAATGCCTCCCTCAATCGTATTCTATCTTGCGTCATTGGCCTTATTTCATCTCACTTTAACTCCCTCCTCTCCACAGCATTCTTTACCTCTTCATTCCATATTTTCCTGGGTATTCCCTTCCCTTTCTTTTTCTTTGTTCTATATACCCCCCTTGTCGTCTTTTCCTCTCCCATCCTCATTACATGGCCGAACCATCTCATCTGACCCTCTTCTATCTTATTTTCTATTGACTCTGTTCCCAGTTTCTCTCGATATGCTGTCTTTTTAAGTCCATAATTGTTTTGCCCTCTATCTTCCTCATCTCGGTACTACTTATTTTGTTTCGCTGGCTTTCCGTTGTTGTCCATGATTCTGAGCCGTATGTTATAATTGGTACTACACTTTTTTGTAAATTTGCACTTTCGTTTCGCTCGGTATTTCTTTATTTCCTAAGAATGTGTGTTTGATACTGTTGAAGAATCTTCCTGCTGCTCCTCTTCTTTCTTTTATCTCTTCATCTATTCTTCCATCTTGTGAAAATACCGAACCTAGATATCTGAATCTGCTTACTTGCTTTAGCCTTTCTCCCTCCAGCTCTATTTCGTGCTTTGTTTCTTCTCTGCATATTACCATGGTTTTTGTTTTACTGCTGTTGATTTTCATGTTTATATTTTCCAGTTGTCTTTGTAAGTGCTCTATATTTTTGTTTAATGTGTTTTCGTTCCTCGCTATGATTATCATATCGTCGGCGTAGTATATCTATAAAACTTTTATATTCTCCATTTTCCAGTTTCCTACTTCATAGAATTTTGCCTCCTTTCTTGTTTTCTTGATAGCTTCATCCAGCACCAGAGAGAACAGTAGCGGGCTCAGAATGCAGCCCGGCCTCACTCTTTTTGCTGTTTCAAATTCTGTTGATTCTTCGTGTCTTGTTCTTACACAGTTTTTTGTGCTTTGGTACAGGCTCTGTACGCTTCTCACCACCTTCTGCTCTACCCCTCTTTCTTTTAGCGTTTTCCATATATCCTTCCTGTTCACTCTATCGAACGCCTTTTCTAAGTCGATGAAGCATAGGCGTGCTTCTCCCGCTTCTCTGATTGTCTTTTCACTTATCTGCCTAAGTATGAAGATGGCATCCTGCACTCCTCTGTTTGGTCTGAATCCGTACTGGTTGTCCTCTAACATATCTTCTATCTGCCTCCTTATTCTCTTTTCTAGTATTCTTTCGAATGTTTCTGCGATCGTGCTGAGCAGTGTAATTCCTCTGTAATTCTGGCATTTTGTGTCTCCTTTTTTAAAGATCGGTGTGATTATTCCCTTCTGCCAGTCATCCGGTGCCTGGTCTGTGCTCATTACTTTGTTGAAGAGGTCTCTGGTGTATTCCCTGTTCCTTCTGATGTTGCTTTTTACATTTCAGCCGTAATTTGGTCATGTCCAGGTGCTTTTCCTGCTTTAGTTTTCGTGATCGCTTCTTCCACTTCTTCCATAGTGATATCACCATCTTCGTTTTGCTCTTGTTTTTTCTTTTTGTCTGTTGTATTCTTTACTTCTTTTTCTTTTTCTAAGTCTTTTCCTTCTAGTAGCCCTTTAAAATATTGTCTCCATCTTTCCATTATTTCTTCTTCTTTTGTTAGGTTCTCTCCTTTTTCATCCTTGATGTTGTTTATAGTTAGTGTTTTTCCTTTTCTCATATTTCTCATCGTGCCGTAGAATAGCTTTTGATTTTCTTTGTATGCCTTTTTTATTTTTTCCCCAAAATCCCTCCAGGTTTTTTGTTTTTCCTCTTTTATGATTTTCTTCACATGTCTTCTTTCTTTTTGGTATTCTTCATAACCTTTTCATTTTCCTGAACTTAAGTACCTTCTCCATTTTTCTTTTTTAATTTTTACTGCTGCTTTCACTCTGCCCGTCCACCAATGTGCTCTTTTATTATTTTTGTTTGTTATCTTGGTCGTGCCGCAACTTTCTTCTGCTGCTTCTAAAATTGCTTCTTTCAGATTTCCCCACATTTCTTCTATTGATTCATCTTTTCCAATACGTCTAATCTTTTGTTCCATTCGTTTTTTGGAATTGTTGCCTAATTTTTGGTTGTTTTAATCTGTAACTTTTTATCTTTCTATTTATTATTTTTCTTTTCTTATCTGGTTCTTCTGCTCTTCTGTTCTTTATTGTGATTGTTACCATAAAGTGATAACTCCCTATTTCAACTCCTCTTTTTACTTTTACGTCTTGGACCATGGCTCTAATCTGTTTGCTAAATATAAAGTAGTCTATTATAGATTTCTCCTTCCTGCTTTTCCTTTCTCTTGTGATTTTATAGATTTCTTTGTGCATAAAGTATGAGTTTCCTATTACTAGTTCGTTCTCTATGCAAAACTCCAATATTCTTTCCCCGTTCGGTGTTCTCGTGAGTTCTCCGTGTTTTCCTAAGCACCTTTCAAATCCGTCGTTCTTATTTCCTACTCTCCCATTTATATCTCCCATGATTATGACTGGATTGTTATAGTTGTCTATTTGTTGCTGCATTTAGCTGAAGGCCCATATGCTATTATTATCATATATTCTCCTTTTCCGTTCTCCTCTTTCATTTCCAATGTTAATATCCTTTCACTTACATAGTTTTCCTTTTTCACGTATTTCATCTTTTCTTCTTTTATCATGCACGCTATCCCAGCTTGTGCATGCTCTTCCTTCCCGGTCCCAGACCAGTAGCTACATCAAGTATCCGTTTGGTAGTTTCCGTAGTCCTTTGACTTTCTTTTTCGTTTCCGTTACCCCTACGTAGTCCATCTTTGCCTTTCTTATTTCCTGTGTTATTTTTACTTTATTAGTCATACTGTTCACATTCCAAGTTGCCATTTTAATTATGTTTTCCTCTTTTCCTTTATTCGTTGTCCTACTCGTTGCCGATTTCGTCTTTATATTTCTGGCTTTGGTGGAGATACTTGTTTTTTTGGGGCCTGGTCGACTTTCCGGATTAAAGCTCCTCCTTCCTTTTCTAACAATTCAAATTTTGTGTGATCTAAGTCTAGCTTCTTACATCCTATTCTGGTCTTCTTTCCTTTTTCTCTCTCTTCTTTCGCTACTTTCCTGATTGCTGCTTATATTCTCTGTTCTTCCTGTGTGAGATCGCATTCTATATACAGGGTGTTTCTGAATAACATGCTAATATTTAAGAAGGTTATTCTTGGGTCCATTTTGAGAAAAAAACTTCATATGAACATATGTCCTAAAGGTCTTAACTTTTGAACTACAGGGTGCTAAAGTTTTAAGAAAAAATTCTTTTTTTTATGATAACTTTGGTATGACCCTAGATATTTTTGTGAAACGTAGTACTTGCTTGCTTGCTTGCTTTGAAAGAGCGAGATCTAGGACGCGGTTTTCCAAGCATCTCTATGCACTTAGGCCACATTTGGCCCATTGTACACCCTAACTAAGAATTTTGCCTATCTGGGGTAGTACGCATCTTTTATGCATCAAAAGGCATTTTCTGTTGTACAACATAATTTTTTATTCTTGCCAGTTGCGTCCGTGCGGGATTTGCATTGAATCATTGTAAAGAGAAAAGTGATACGCCACTGCTTTTTCTTAAAATAAAATTTATTTTTGAAATCCTCATTCCTTTCTGAGCAAATCTGGTCTCTTGATTTTTTTTGTTTGACGTACGGTTTTCGCATAAAAAAATAAAATTCAACAAATGTCAAATCGATCGTGTCAAGTAGATTGTCGTCAACAGCGGGTTTAATAATCTGTGAGTATTTTTAAAAATGGACAAAATTGAACATCGTGCCGTTTTAACAAGATGAAAAGTGTGTTAGGTGATACCGCACCTTCATTTACAACAGAAAAAAAAATGGGCTGCAGAGTTTAAACGTGGTACAAGCTTAGAAGATGACCCCCACAGTGGACGACCAAAAACTGCCACGACACCGGAAATCATCATTAAAGTGCACGATATTGTTTTGAAGGACCGCCGATTAAAGGTGGCTGTAATTGCTACTGCTATGGGCATTTCAAATGAAAGCTCATTTCGTATTTTAACCGAATAATTATTAGGGATAAGAAAACTGCCTGAAATTTATAACGTCTGATGAAACTTGGGTCCACCACTTCACCCCCGAAACAAAACAGCAGTCAAAACAATGGAAGCAAAGAGGTTCTCCACCTCCGAAAGAGGCAAAGTCAATTCTATCGGCAGGAAAAGTTATGGCTTCCATTTTTTGGGATGCTAAGGGCATACTACTTATTGACTATCTTCCCAAGGGTCAAACGATAACTGAAGAGTACTGTGCTAATCTTTTTGACCAACTGAATCAAAATATTCGTACGGAAAGACCGGGATCATCAAAGAAAAAAATCATACTTCATCATGATAATGTGCGTCCGAATACAAGTGTCTTTTCTTGGCAAAAATCGTCGAATTGAAGTACGATTTGTTGCCCCATTCGCCTTATTCTCCGTATTAAGCTCTGTCCGACTTCCACCTCTTCCCGCAGCTGAAAAGTTATCTGAACGATTTTTGTCAGATGATGAGCTGAAAGGAACAGCAGATAGTTATTCTGAAGATCTCGAAGAATCTGACTTCCGGGGTGGGATAAAGGCGCTAGAGCATCACTGGACTAAGCGTATTGAAGTTCAGGGAGACTATATTGGGAAATAAAAATAATTTCAAACAGAAAAATACAGCCTTTCATTATCAGGCCGTGATCATTTCAAATTACCTTATACATAAAAATATAAAATAAAAGGTGATAATTCCCCTTAGATCATACACATTTACATGGATGTGACAACAGATTGTAAAGTGTGTTGTAAAGATATCACAGACAAACTATTTTTGTTCCTTCTCTTCCTAATACAAATAAATCATATCTACCCATCTTTCTCTGTACCCTTATGCAATCTACGCATGCGCTCACGGGTGATGTACGGCGGGAAATTTAAATATGTAGTAAATATAACTAATATAAACCAGTGCAATTATCGCAGTCTTTTAAATCTTGCGACAAAACCATTCTTACCATTTTTCAAAATTAATTATTTGACACCTTTATAACTGTCAAATATTAATTAAATAAATAATAAAGTAAAAAATACAGTAATCTAATATAATGTTTATTTATTTCTAAGGTTTAAATACTCTTCTAAAGTATAGAAGGCATTTTCCGTTAAAAAAGTTTTGAACTGTCCATCAAACGTCTTTTCATTTATGATATTTTTAAGATTTCTAGGCAGTTTATTATACAGAGAGGTACAGCAGTATCTTGGAGACTTTTTGTATAAGCTTAAATTATAGTAACCTATCTGAAGGTTATTACAGGATCTGGTGCTGTAAGTGTGGTTATCATTTACAAGAGGGAAGTTCTTAGGGTTCTTTCTTACATATAGGACGCACTTTTGTATAAATATGGATGTTAACGTTAGTATACGATTATTCTGAAAAATTGGTCGGCAATGTTCTCTTGATGAAAGGTCGAACATGATTCGAATTATTCTTTTTTGAAGTATAAACACTCTACCTACGTCTACGGAAATGAAAACAAACAATTCCTTGATTGAGGAGCCCTGCAAATAACGCATTTTCGCACCATTTTAGATTAAAATTAAAAATTTCAATAACACAAAACGTTTCCACATTTGCAGGTTATGCGGTGTTCTTGTGACTTTTCTCACTGACAGTTTAATTTGTGTAATTCTCGCCATACGTCAACAGCAACTGGGCGAGCGCCAATATTGAAAAGGGTACAAGTAAAACAACATTATTGGATGTCATGCAACGGCAAAAGAGACAGATAAAAAAAAGGTTGTTTGGATCCTTACAACAGTGACGTACCTAGTTTCTTATGGAGTAGTATTATCCATGTACATGTGTATGATCTAAGTAATTCCCCCTTCCGCCTCGTGGCTTCACTCCGGTTGTCGATATTTTATTGAACTAGCGCTTGTGGCTTGGATGATTTTTTAGATTGATATCTTTTGATTGATCTATAGAAGTGGTTGTAAAATTTACTTGATTGTTCTTGAACAGTAGTGAACTGACATAAATCACTCAAATGAATACAATTGTTATATATTAGTGTAGTCTTCTATACTAGAGCTGCTCGTATTTTACTTTCGATTGCACGTCAGGGTAGTTTTTATTTGTAACATGCATGGAAACAAAATACCAATGGCGTACCTACCGATTTTTTTGTGGTAAATTTCTAAAAATGAAGTGTTGTTGGATTAAATTATAGTATACAGGGTTTCTATCAGAGTCATTCCATATCAAGCCAACTTATGTTTGAACCTTCACACTACCGATTTTAATAAAATTAACGGATGAGTGTTAGTATATGGAAACATGTAAAAGTACACATTTTGGGGCTTAAAACATTAAGAGCTTCGAAGGTATGGGTTGTCAAATTTCGAGCATTTTTCCCCCATGAACGTGTAGTTTTGACTATAAATAAATGTACATATTTTGCGACAATTGTTTAAATGATGATATGTACATTATTTGAAAGTATATGAAATCTACATACACCTACTCGATCAGAAACGTTTTTACCATTTGTCGAAAATCGATGTAATTAATTTTTAATAAAAGAACTGTGCGTTGGTAGGCTATAACCCTTCATAATTGTGGAAAGTTTTATAGTGGCATCATAATGGGTACATAGTGTAACGTTACTGACCCTTGTGTTGTGTTTATCTTTTATTCGTCGTGATTCGTCGTGATCGTCTTAGGTTCTGATCTAGAGCAGTTGAGCTAAATACGTGAAATAAAATACCAGAGAGGTTTAATACTTTTATTAACGTCAATATTAGCTGCAGACAGTGCAGTTTAACTACCTCCGGTATTCACCTGTTCAGGCTAGGAAACTGCAGGTAACCTTAGCCGAGGTAGTGCGACGTGATCTCAAGTATAACGATTTCCTTCGGAAATTTAAACTAATTGCTCGGTAAAACAAAATACTAAGGATGCAGTTATAGGCCGGTGCGCCGGGTGGTTTTCTGAAGGTGCAAGGTGAATTATTAAGGCACTGGAGACTGCTGCTGAGATACCTCGAAGCGCAATCATCCAGGGAAGCCGTAATCTGCTGAGATACCGCAAAGCGCTGGCAGGTGAAGGGTTAAGGGAACTAGAAGCTGCCGCCGAGATACCTCAAAACGCAATCGTCAAGGGATGCCGTAGCTGCCGAGATACCTCAAAGCGCTGGCAGGTGAAGGGTTAAGGGAACTTGTAAAGGAACTGTGCTTCTTGATGTTTAGATCAAGAATCCCCCCTCTATAACAACTTACTTCTGCTTTTATAGGCCAAAAGGGTTACGCGATCGTGAGAATCCACTGCACCTGCACCCCATTTTTAGGAACAACACTAATTTTATGGCCCCATTAATTTTGGAACTAATCATTTTCGAAAAAATAAGTTAATTAGCTGTTAAGAATCTGAAGAATCAAACTAAATAAATAACTCTAATTAACACTTCCTTGCGTGGAATATCACACATCAGTGTTTAGTTCAACAAAAAAAGTAATAATTTAGGTAGGTTATGTGCTAACCTAAACCAACAATTTAAAACAAGAACAGACAGCGCTAAAGACAGCTGTCGTGGAATATCTTACGTACTTGAGATCGCCTAATTCAAAGCCATATTGTTAACCTATTGACCTGCAATAAATAGCTGAAATAAAACGCTGAAAAGGAATGTTCTAAATATGAAAATATAAAATTCAACTACCGAATGGGTAGTCGTCTTATAATTCCATTCATTGTATATGAAAGTTGATGTTATTTTGTTTGTAGCCCTCATAAATTAGGTCTACTTGTAAACGACAGACCCTTTACAAAAAATAAACACGTGTGAAGGAACGGCCGCACCCAAGATCAATGGGGTGTGATTTCTAAACGGCAACTAAAATTAATAAGCAGTTACATTTTACATGAAATATTTATGCGAGTATAGATTAAAAATTAAAATTATGAACATAATGTCCCAAAGTTCAACTGTCTGTAATAATATAAGCGTAATGGCAAATGCGGTCCGCTACAATATCAAAAAAAAATATTTTCCATCGGCGGCTCTACTGATATGCCAATCTTGCAGTTGCAGTGGCAACGAAGAAAGAGAAGAATATGATGAAGTAGAACTCGAAGAGGAAAGCAACGAAGACGAGAGGGGAGATGCAATAATGAAAGCAGAAAATGAAAAAGCGGACAAAGATCTGAAATCAAATAAGGCCGTAGCGATAGACCAGATACCCTTCGAAATTATAAAACAGATAGGAGGACGCAATCATAAGATACTATGCCAACTAGTATGCGAGATGTATGAAACAGGAGTGGTACCGGAAGACTATACTTACAATATAATAATACCGATCCCAAAAAAAGGAAGAGTAGATAAATGTGAAATCTATCGCACAATCAGCTTAATAGCACATGCTCAAAGATACTAACAAAAATTGTTTACAGAAGAATAGAACAGAGACAAATCACAGAAGATCAATTTGTATTCAGGAGAAACTCGGGTACAAGAGAAGCGATACTAGCCCTAAGGCTAATAATAGAAAAGAGAATAAGAAAAAACAAAGATACATACATCACCTTTGTCGACTTGGAGAAGGCCTTCGACAGAGTAAAATGGGAGGTGCTGTTCGAGGTCATGTGCAGAACAGGTATTAAATACAAAGATAGGAAAGTTATACAAACCCTGTATAAGGAACAGAAAGCGATAATAAACCTGGGAAACGTAAACAAAGTAGCTAAGATCAATAAAGGTTGTGCGCTGTCGCCATCGCTATTTAACCTGTTCATAGAAGACGCACTGAATAAATTCAGAGAGAGAGAGAGAGAGAGAGTAAACATAGCGATTGAAATACAAGGAGAAAACATAGAAATAATAAGATATGCAGACGATATAGCTATATTAGGAGAAAATTCACAGGACTGATAAGAGAGTATGGCATGAAGATAAATCAGTATAAAACAAAGGCACTGGTATGTGGCAGGAACGGGCAAGGACACAGATAAATTCTATTAAACGGACATATAATAGAGGAAGTAGAAGAGTTCTGCTACCTAGGAAGCACTGTAACAAGACATGGAAGATGCAAAACAGAAATCAAACGAAGGTTGCAACAATCCAAAGTAGTGTTTCTCAAGAAGAAAAAATGCTAACATCAAATAGAATATCACTAAAGAGGAAAAAACAGCTAATTAAAACGTTTGCATGGAGTATAGCACTATACGGACGCGAGATACTAATGAAAAGAAAAGAATTCAAGGTTTCGAAATGTCGTACTGTTGACGCATGTTGCGGGTGAGCTGGGTAGACTGGATTACAAACGTCGAAATACGAGAAAGAGCAGAAGAAAACGTGAGTATTATAGATAACATTAAAACTACAAGAGACACGTTAATGGAACATATCCAAAGAAGGGAGCGGATACTTAAAAATATTGTAGAAGGAGCAATCGATGGATGACATGCAAGAGGAAGACCAAGGTTGCAGTATACCTCTCAGATAATAGACGACCTACAATACAATAACTACACCGAACTGAAAAGGCTGACAGGAAATAGAAGACGACGGAAGCAGATAGTGTAGAATCAAACCAATCAAAAAGATTGATAACTGAGGAGGAGGGCAGTTGCAGTTTGTTATGATGGAAACACAATCTGATTTTGAAAATTGGCTCCTAAAATTAATAATTTAGTAATTTGGTATAATTTTTGTCATCACAAGAAAGAACTATCTACAAATATTTAGAAACACAACTAAAATAAACGAAAACAACTGTTCAGGCATACCTACATTAGGGGCCTCGATGGTCTAGTGCGGGAACGCATTGCCACTCGAACCCACAGCAAAATGTAGCCGATCCGCTGGGGTGTTCGAATCTCAGCTGAGGCGACCGCATTTCGCTTAATTAAATTTAGGGTGCATGTTGCATGAATGTTTAGTGTGTAAGGGACGCCCGCACCCCCTGAAGTAATGCGAAAGCCGTTATGGGGGTGGGGGGCGGTAGTATGAATGAGTGAGAAAAAAGGCATACCTACATTAACAATAAAAATAACTATTGCTAGAAATTTATATAATAATTAAGACAACAAAAACTAGTATTTACGAATATTTATAATAACAATATAAACTAATCAATTAAAAATGTAGAAACTTTTATTCTAAGATCTCAATGTGAACACAGTGAAAACCGTTTCTGTCGGGGGCATAGCTGAATTTGCGAATTCCTTTTAAAACAAAGAAAAACCAGTTCGGCTACTTTGCACATAATAGTTAGGTGCGTATTTCAAAAACAAAGAAAAGTTAGAACATGTAAGTTTGGTTTTTTATAGGAATGTTGTCGAAATTCGAATTGAGCATTTGGAAGTACCTATACATTTTGCACTTATGCAAATGTCTGACAAGTATTATCTTGCCGAATATTTTGGATATCGTAGACATAGAACGATAGGGCCTCGGTGGGGCAGTGCATACGTTGCCTGATATTTGTAATAGTAATTGTTTTTCCTGGGTTGGATATTAATCAATCATTAAATGCAGTTCGCGTCCCCAGGTAGCGGATAGGGGAACGTTCGGTAGATATACCAAGTAGCAGGGAAATAAAATACATTCCCGCGAACCAACCAGCACCAGCAGCGTCTGACCTAGAGTGGGCGGCTGCGAACAACGTCGGTATCCATAACAGACGGCTGAAAATAACTCGCCAACCCATCTGGCAAGCGTGACGTTTTAATGCCAAACACCCCAAAGAAGATGAAAAATGACGAGTCTTAAAACAAAAATACCCCAGGTGGATAGGGCTGTAATCCCACAATCCCACACTGGTTACCCAGTATGCTTCATGGATTTTGGGGGAGGCAAAAACTCGCCTATACGAAACAAAGGGAAAAGCGGAAGAACCAAAACCAAATTAAGCGTGGCTACATATAACATACGTACAATGAAAACAGATGAAATGTTGGAAGAATTAGAGGAAGAACTGAAAAAAATTAATTGGGACATAATTGGACTTTCGGAAGTTAAGAGAAAAGGAGAAAGGTGTGTAAGACTAACATCAGGAAACACCCTATAATATAAAGGAAAACATGAAGAAGAAGTCAATGAAGGAGGGGTAGGATTGATAGTAGATAAAAAAATAGCACCATATATAACATTATATAAAGGAATATCCAATAGAGTGGCCTACATCAAAATGCAAATATCAAAACACTGCAACCTGAAAATCATTCATGTATACGCCCCAACAACTACATACAACAATGAAGACATAGAAATATTTTATGATGAAATATCAATGGCAATAGAGGATCACCCCTGTAAATATACTTTCACTATCGGGGATTTCAACGCTAAAATTGGTATAAAGAAAGAAATAGAGGAAGACAAAATAGGTCCCTTTGGATTGGGAGAAAGAAATGATAGAGGACACTTATAAACTTCCTAGAACAACAGACCCTCTATGCAATAAATACATTCTTCAATAAAAAGGTAAACAGAAAGTGGACAAAAAGATAGTTAAGAATGTATCAGTATTAAACGCATTTGACACTGGTAGCGACCACAGGATGATGCGCCCAAAAATTGTCATTAGTACAAGACTGGAAAGAAAGAAGAGATTAAGAAACAAAAGCATAGGAATAGATAGAAAACAACTAAGGAATAAAAGAGAAGAAGAAGAATATTGGAAAAAGAGAAAGAACTAAAATCACAAAATATAGATAAATTCAATAAAACATTGAAGGAGGCGATACTAACAGCAGGTCAGAAGGTGCAAAAAGGAAAAAAACAAAGAGGAAAAATGGAGTGACAAAACAAGAGGGTTGTTTGAAGAAAGACGAAAACTATTAAGAAATAACCAGAGAAATACTAGGACGTATACAAACATTAATAAAACGCTAACGAAGTCTATAAAAGAAGACAAAAGGAAACAACTAGAAGCAGAAATAGAAATAGTAGTAGAAGAAAACAAAAACATGAAGAGCGTTAGGAGATCGTTAGGAAGAGAACAGATAAATGAAATTACAAACAATAACAATATTAAAATCAATGATAGAAAGAAGATCCTAGAAATGGTAAGAAAGTTCTATAAAGATCTGTACGAAAAAGAACAAGAAATGCCAGAAGAAATGGAACAACAGCTGAAAAGAAAAGTACGAAACATAAACTCAGAAGATATACCGGATATAGATGAGGAAGAGATATTGGAAGCCTTAAGAAACATGAAGAAAAATAAGACACCAGGAGAAGATGGAGACGTAACTGAATTAATACAAGAAGGAGAAGAAACAATACTCAAGTCATTGAAAATACTATTCCTATTAAATAAATGTCTGGAAGAAGGCAAAATACCGAATGATTGGAACACTTCACTAACAATACTGCTATATAAGAAGGGTGACAAAAGCAGACTGGAAAATTACCATCCAATATCGCTGTTATCGCAATTATACAAATTACTGACAAAGATAATAATTACTAAACTTAACAACAAACTGGAATATTATCAATCTACAGACCAAGCAGGATTCCGCCAGGGCTACGGTACGTCAGACCACCTACTTACCATAAGGACGTTAATAGAAAAATCTAAGGAATAGAAGTTGCCACTATTTAAATTTAGCCTTCATAGACTATCAAAAGGCATTCGATAGCATAGAATTATGGGCAGTGGAAAAGGCACTACAGAATAGCCGGGTAGATTACAGATATGCCCAAACAACTGACTATATATATCAAAAGACGGAAATGGTAGTATAATTATATGGCAATACACAGCCCATACGTATTAGAAGAGGGGTGAGGCAAGGGGACTCCATGAGCCCAAAACCGTTCATAACAACTTTAGAGGACGTATTTAAGAAGCTAGACTGGGATAAGGGAGGTATTAGGATAAATGGGAAAATGCTCAACCATCTGAGATTTACAGATGATATCGTGTTGATATCCCAGAGCTATGAAGAACTGCAGTCGATGATATGTGAACTAGAACAGCAATCAGGAAAAATAGGTCTTTCAATGAAAAGCAAAAAACCAATATAATGACCAACCAAATAGAAGACAGAGACATAGAAATAAACAACCAAAGAATAGAATATGTAGACGAATATATATACCTAGGACAGATGGTAAAATGCGGAAAACAAAACCAAACAGCAGAAATCGAAAGAAGAATATGACAAGCGTCGTCAGCGTTTGGTAGACAAAATAAGATACTAAAGAATAAAAAAATACCGATACATTTAAAAAGAAATGTTTATAACCAATGCGTGCTGCTTGTAATAACATATAGCGCTCAGACATGGACCTTAACAAGAACATCGCAGACAAGCTAGCTAATGCACAAAGAGCCATGGAGAGGCAAATGCTAAACATAAAGCTTAAAGACCGAATGAGAAACGAGGATATCAGAAAATAACGAAAATGATTGACAGCTTCCCTGAAATGGAGTTGGGCTGGTCATACTATGCTACAGAGAGATAATAGATAGAACAAAGAAATCCAACAATGGAGCCTATGGACGGCAAAGAAGGGAAGGGGACGTCCACAGATGCGATAGTCGGATGATTTAAAGAAAATTACCGGATTTGGATGGATAATGAAAACCGCAGACCGTGGCAACTGGGGGCAAATTGGGGAGACCTATACCCGCTATTGGATGGAAGGGGCTAACATAGAAATGCAGTTGAACAATAGGTTTTAAAAGGCCCAAATGCCACCATATCCAGTGGTTGTAACCTATGGGTTGTATGTAAGGGGAATGACTAAAGGATAATTTAGTGTTCTGTGCAGTAGTTTAAGGCAGTGATGTGATTCATGGTTACTCATTAAAGGTGGATTTTTTTGTTGATGAACAATTCACTTGAGATAGATACAGCGTATAATATCAGAAAATAATTCAGCAATCGTCCAGCCGCGTTTATTTCCAACTGCTTTACCTCCTACTAGTGCCGCTCGAAGTACATATTGTTCTGAATTTCTCAGCAGTAGATAAATAGAAACGGGTGGAAGAGCAACACCCGCTCTATACTGACTATACCAACAACCGTTACAAGTTCACCTCGTTCGACCGATGCTGTTTGGCCCATTTGTTTCTTCTCAGTTGTTGAGACAACTTTAGCAGGCTTTATTATTATGGTCGCCCCTGTTTCTGCAATCGGCCTATACTTTTTCAAAACTGCAGCAAAATTTTCGAAAATTGATTTACTCTTTGTTGGTTAAATCGTAATGTTCTGTTCAACTTGTACTTTCAAACCTTCTTGATGTTAAGTCTATAATTCGATGCGCTGATCCCTTTATCCATTCCTTGTATACAATTTGGTTAATCAACCGTTGAAGAGGAATTAAACACATTAACAGACTTTCTAATCTAGAATTAGCTTTCATATTTGTATACCGATTGGCGGTTTCAAGTGCAAACATAGCACATGCGAAAATAATTTAACGTTCACGCGATGCACCTTGATAAATGTAGAATAATTTTATTAACAACGAAATCATAATTGTGCGCATATCCAAAGATTCTAGATATGAGTTCGTTTTAATATCAATAAAAATCAGTAAATGATTTTGTGCTTCAAAATTTAACGTATTCAAGACACCAGAATTAAAATAAAATTAATACCTATTACAATAGCTTTCCAAACATTAATAAAGAAGTGACGAAAACATTGCATATTAAGTCTTGGTATAATCTAATAAAATAAAATAAATTAATAACAAACAAGGGAAACAACATTTTTAAGTTAAAGTCAACTAAATAATCAACACTAGTACTTCCAAGAACTTAACTGAAGCAAGATATTATTTACAATAAACGTGCGAATAAATTGCCCCCCTCTGTCAAGGAGTAGCCCAAGCGATTGTAAGATCCGGTTCTCACATTAGCAAGCATTTGTGCGGTAATAGTTGCAAATGCGTCCCGAATTTTAATTCCACGTTCGTCCAGTACGGTAGCTCTCTCTTCTTTAAATCCATAAATTTTCAACTTAATGTAAGGCCACACGAAGTGACAAGTCCGGGGATATAGGCGGCCGAGGAATTGTGCTTACGGTTCCAATTACACGATTAGGAAATGTATTTGCTAAATATTACCACGGTTAACGGATTATGGACAGAGCAACCATCTTGTTGGAACCAAATTTCATCCTGTCTGATCCTTGGAACTTGATGCAAAGCAGGAATGATTTCGTTTTGCAGCATATCAAAATATTTTGTATAATCATTTGAAAATTGCTATTCTAAACTATTCCCAGGAACACTATCAAGTCGATACCTTCTTAAGAATATGTCTTCAGGGTATCTCCTCTTCACAGTTTTAAGTCTTGATTGATAGTTCACTTTATGCTGTAGTAAATAGCAGCAGTCCGTATTGGCTTAACCCATTTAGGACCACCTTTAAAAATACGAAAAAAACATAGATTTTTCAACAAATAAACTGTTATTGAGGGTCATAGAAATACATAATAATGAAAAAAATAAGAAAAAGAAATTAGTTAGTACTTCTTTTCGGTTGCCTTAACGCAACATTGGGAATATATATTACAAAAAATATTTTAATTGTGATAGGTTTTAAAACAATGCGAATGTAAAGGAACTGCACATTTGTTGCACATAAATACAGTTGTGCTTTTTCACAGTCTGCAGCGCCTTCTCCAGTTTTCGCTATTTTGTTCGATTATGTGTCCCACATTGTTCAAACGTTTAATCAAAGGTAAGGGCACGGTAGAACCAAGTCCTCTAACTGATTGAACTTTGGGTTTGTTGGCACTAATAAGGCTTCTTACGAGTTGAGACCTGAAATTCAGCTGTGAAATGGGCTTCTCTATATACAAGTCGATATAGTTTCCAAGCATTCACCACTGCACTGTCCAACATATTTATGAATAATGTCCACCACCATTTCTTGCCACGTATTTTTATGCGGTAATTTGCCACTGCGTTGTCATGGAGATCGACACCTCCCATGTATTTATTATACTCGGCAATTATATTTGGTTGTGGTACAGAGACATCTTTTTTTTACGATTATATCGTTTCACTAATACATTGGATTCTACGGATTCACAATTTGTTGCCACTGTTACTACAGAATTATCGTTCCAACGTACCACGCTTATTTCGTTTACATGGTCGTAACTTGAATAGATTGTACCACGCGGTTTTTTTCCGATGGACTTACAAGTCTCTAAGGGACATTTCAGTACTCTGTTTTCACGCACGGTTCCAGTGGCAAAATATCCTTCATGTTTTAGATGAACCAACAACTTGTAACTGGTAAAGAAGTTATCGAAATATACTTTATGAGCCAGTCTGTTCTCTAAAACTTTCAGGAAGTTGATGACAACTTCTTCATCTAGACCAAATACCCTTTTCTCATTTTTAGCAGTTTTTCCAGCATATGGTATAAATTGATACAAATATCCAGCACTAGAAGTTAGACACCACAATTTAAATCCGAAGCGTACCGGCTTTACCTTCAAAAACATTTTGGCAGAATGGCAATCAAAGCAGGGCACCATCTGTTCATCAATAGATAGATGATCTAAAAATGTCTAAAAATGCCATACTTTAATTGCTATTGAAAAGATCAATCGAACTTTCGCAAATTTATCTTCTTTATTCGCGAGATGAAGATTCTGCTTGATTTCCATAAATCTATTTCGAGACATCGTATTTTTTACAAATGCAACACCCTTGTCCTCATCGCTTGACCAGTACAGTTTTAATTGTGGAAGAGTGTGATAACCGCTCAGTATTCCCAAACATATTTCTGGGTCACTCTGATCTATACAAAACTGAGGACGGTTATTATCTCGCGCATATTTTATGGAATTGGAAATAATTGCCTCCATAACAGTTTTATCAAACATTTGTTTGAAAAAATCAAGTTCAGATTTTCCCTCGGATTTTCCGTATAGCTCTTCAACAATATTTTTGAGATCTCTCTCTTTATTTGAAATGGCGTTTTTTTCATAGTCCACTGATGTTCTGCATCAAATAATAACTTCAACTATTGGAATTTTATTTGGTGGGGGTAAAATAACCTCATGTGGTACGTCATTCTCAATCCCAATTTCATCGTCGGTATGCAATATCTCAAAGGCACCGGCCACATCCAAAGGTAAGTTTTCTACTCCACCCACAACATCATCATCAATGTCTTCTTCGTCCGGCAGACTATCAACGTCGGGTGGTATATAGCAAACATCAATTTCCTCATTCACATCAAGATCTTCTACAATTGCCTATAATTCTCTCTGGTCTTTTTGTGTCACTACATTTCGTGTTACTCTAAAACATCTACAGGTCATACACATGAACGTTACAAATTAATGTTTTATTTACCATGGTATAAAACTTAACTGTAAAAACTATAAAACTTGAGCAAAATCTACCGCTTTTGGCAATACTGTATCACAAAATAATTGAGAAGAAACTCACACCCAGCAATATACAAACTTCTTCGAAAGCGAAAAACGTTTAGAGCAAAGTTGAGGTTAGGTAACTCGCCGGTTGCATATTGGGATAGTTGCATCGAAGATCCCAATGATGCGTTTTCGCAACGTTGTAATTCCATGCCTTTAAAAAAATATTTGTTGAAAATAATGATTGATTTTTTTTTCGGGATATTGTTATTTGAAATATATTTTATCCAAAACAGCTTCAATATAATAAAAAAGTGAACACTACGTTATTTTATAAGGTATTAAATTTAGAAGGTATTTCTCCAGAAAAATTGGTGACATTTGTTAAAATTTTTGTATAAGTAGCGATACGATTATTCTTTGAAGACAATGCTATCGACATTTCGGAATATTTGTAAATGTAGTGCTAATCATACTTTGTCAAAACAATTTCTTCTTCTGGGTTAAAAAAATTTATATTTACGATGTTGCGGTAACGCAACCATGGGAATAAATGGGTTAACACCATACAAAACATCTGCTATAGGTTATTTCATTACATTTTCATCCAAATTTGCACGTTGAGTTTTCCTAACGTAATATCGATCCGTCTAAATAGAAGAAAGAAAATCCATTTACAAGAGTATTTTTTATAATTGGGTACATTCAGCGGTGGCCGATTCTGCCTGTGCCATTCGCAATAGGTTGCTAACACCTATCACACATTAAAATATAATTTAATTAATTTCTATATTGAGGCTAGATTGATTGTTTATACAGGGAGGGTTGTTACTGCCCTTTGACATTGCGGCCTCTTGGGCCTATTGTGCACCCCCTTCCGTCGCTAGTCGCTGTTAAGTAGATCCGTCCCCTTCATCAGGTCTAGGAGTTCGTTGATCAGACTGGCTTGCGGGTGTATCTCGTTGGGAGTAGTGCCCTCGAAGATTTGATATCTTCTACGAGGTAAGGCTTTGCATTGGAATATTATGTGAGAGGCTGTTTCCTCTTCCTCGCCGCACAGTCTCCATAAAGGATCTTCGTTAAATAGCCCTAAGTTGTGGAGGTGTTGTCTGAAGTGCCAGTGTCTCTTTAGTAGTCCTGTCACTACTCCAATTTGACTCCTATTGAGTTGTAGCACTGTTTTGGTAAGCTTTGGGGGTTAGTTACCCATCATAGCTTGGCTTTGTCTTTGCCGAGGTGAGAGTCTCCAGATTTGAGACTAACTTAGAAGAATATAATGTAGAAGTAACAACCGTAACGCTTTCACTGAGAACTCCTGTACAACAACGTTAATATAAAAATTTTTTTACATAAATTAGGCGTAGAATAAATTTAATTCTACAAAAATTCAAATGGAGGATCTCCAAGAATCTTATATTTTTTATTTTACTAGACAGGGTTCGGCGCGAGACAACGTAAATTAATCAAATTCGGCAAATGCGAGGAAGGAGCATCCATGTCTTTTCGTAAGTCCTGTGGAATTACATATGGGATGCGTTAAATAATAATGTATTTCATAAAATAGGCAGCCGCCCTTCATTAGAATCGACCAAACCAAAGGTTTTGTTTGCCGATCCAGCCGATCTAGGTGTGCCAAGCTTCTCCAGATCTACTGGCACACAAGAAGAAGAAACTATTTTGCCGCATCACAAATTGTCGAACGTCGTCAAGCAAGAAGAATTAATCCAACATTATCGGGAAACGAACGATGGTTCCTTTATTTACATGTGCTACGCCGTGCCGATTTCATCAGAACATTATACGCCGTATGCCTTAACGTAAGTGCATCATCTCCGACATTGGTGTTTTATGTCATATTAATTTTGCACTCTTTTTAGTGTGGTTCCCTATGAGAAAGTTGACAAGAAGAACTTCTTGACTATGAGCGCGCACGGTGTAATGCAACATATAGGAGGAGAGGCAATATTTACGCATCTAAGTAAATGGGAAGCCGAGTACAAGATGTACTGCAGACTTATGAGGATTAAATCGTTCTTCTACTTTCGAATTTGGAAAGCTTTTTACGTTTGGAGGAAAGGGCTGATTTTTAAAAAGTTTACTACCGCCAAAGACTACTTGGAAGAGAATCTATTCATTCTTGTGCCTACTTTAAGGAATGCCCTTCTGGATGTGCAAAATATGTGTAATATGATGGCGAATACTACCTTCACCGAAGTCTCGCAAATAGAAAATTGGCTTTTGTTCTATTTTATTGAAGTTCAGGTCAGTGATTTCCTGTTACCTTTGGTGGTTTAGGAGAGATGCCTCGCAAATCTTAAACGATTAGATACAGATCCCATATTAAAAACTGTTGGATAGAGAAATAGCATTTACCTTATTTTGTACAATGTATATTTTATTAATGCTCATAACTTATAACGACTATCATATACAAATTTTAGATGGATAAAATGGAAACTGTTCTAGTAAAAATCGCTGAATTTCGAAGTATTGTAAAAGAACTAATTGTAAACGCTTGCCATGGAGCACTTCTATCAAAAGGATTTGTGGTAGATGAATCAACTCTGGAAAGTCAAGGTTAAATTTGGTTAATCTGATAAGGTGCTGTATCACTAAGAATTGTTTTATATACAGGAACGAGGAGACGAGGTCTCAAATTGTCATACATTGAGCAAGCCAAAAAAGGAAAATTTTGTTTACGTCTTACATGGTATAGTACCAATACAATATATTTGTACATTTAAACAATTATCATCGATCTTACAGTTTCGTCATACTCGTGGACTACATGATGATTAACATGTTACATTTGTTGATAACGATGTCAACAGAAGAGCTGCTCAAAGTATTAGAGAAGCATCTCGTATTCCTTCCTTCGGAAAAGAAGCTGGCACTTCCAGAGACTGACACCACATTGGAAGATCGACGCCCTGAAGGTGCCCCACAGGTTAGTTCGTCAAATAGCTATTACTATTCTGTTTCCTTTTATATACATTTTTTAGCTCCCTCTGTACAATATCGAAGTTGTGGTTGAACCTGATCGCTTAAATTTAGACCCATCGCATGATGTCAGTAAAAAAATTTTTAACCAAGTTATGGATTTGTGGGAAGAACATGTTAAAAATGTGGCTTCGTTAATAGCAGATGATATATTTGACCCTTTTACAAAGTCGGTTTTATTTGACATTTCCTTCAAGAAAGTTTAATCGCAGTCAAATTTGTATTTCCGTAGTCCCATCATAAATGGCAAAAAGGAAGATAGGATTTGCGGTTACGGCCCATCTCTGGCTTTCTACTTGAAAAAGGACAAAAAACTCGCCGCTAAAAGGCGCACATTCTTCGATCATCTGTTATTTAATTATGAATCCGTTCTGCTTTATATACAACGATTTGAATTTATAAGAGACTTCTATGCAGATGACCTGCTTATGGAAGCAGAGACTATTGAAGCTGAAACAGGTAGATCGGCCCAACTTTTAATTTTAACTTTTTCGTTCTTCATTTTTAAATGTACTTAGAAAAAATTCATTTATTATTATTATTCTCTGTTTATAGATTTGGAAACGTTCCGAGTTATGTGTACTAGATACCATAAAGAAGTGGATACTATAAACGCTGTAATTAATACTCAACCTCTGGGAATTTTATTAGTACAAATGCAAAGGTTCAAAGCATTCGTTATACCAGAGCCAAAAAGACTCCTGGATATTATTGAGCATGTTATGCCTAGGTAAGTTTCTTGCAGCGCCGTAATTTTTTTTTGTTGATTCATAGCTGTAACATAGAATTGGTAAAGAACGAGTAGACAAATTAGTGGAAGAGGTAGAGTCATCTACAGGTTACTTAGAAGAAGTCCCTGCAATAACAACCGAGTATGTGGACTATCTGGTTTTTGCCGAAAAGGCTCTAGTTCGAATGGACGAAATGGAGGCCGAATTAGATTACTTGAAAGAACTGTACGACATTACAGAGGAGTTCCAAATCTGTGTTAATTTAGAAGACATGTCAAACTACTTAGGCCTCAGTGTCAACATGGGCACTCTGAGAAACCTTGTAGATAAGAAGAACGAAGAGAAGCCGAAAATAGTACAGAAATTCAACGAACAACTCAACAAAGATATTAGCGCTCTAATTTCTGAAGTTGGTACTATCAAGGATGAATGTCTAGTAAGTGTTTGAACATAACCGAATTTCGATATGCGAATCTGGATTACATATTACAGGAACCATGGTTGTATGATATTGAGTCGAACCCGCAAGAAGTTACTGTTTTCTTAAATGGTCTCAACGATCAGATGGTGGAATGTCAAAAAAAAGCTTCCAGATTTAAAGGCTATCAGAAGCAGTTTAGAGTATGTCGTGTATTATACTAACAATTAATTTTTAAATAATGGTACGTTCTCATTGTAGATGGAAGTTACTAGATTCGATATGTTAGATGAAGTTATGAACGATCTGAAGCTCCGAATATTGTTATGGGACAGTTTGGAAACGTGGGCTAAAACAATAGAAGAATGGTATGCTGCAGATTTCCATACACTAAATGTAGAAGACATGAACCTGTTTATAGCCAAAAATGTCAAGAATGTTACTCAATTAGAAAAAGGGCTGCCTAAGAATTTGATTGTGCCCAAACTGAAAGATGACGTCGAGTTAATGAAAGACAAGGTATTATTGACTATAAGCGCCACGTAAATCAACTCAGTATGTGATTGATATTAACAATGATAAATGGCGAATAGATTTAATAAAAAGCACAAGTTCTAACCCACTTCAAATATTACTTCTAGCTACCAACAATAACATACCTCAGAAATCCGTCATTGAGGCAAAGGCATTGGTTGAAAATTGAGAATGTACTCAACCATAAGTTCAGAGCTGAAGACATGGTTACTTTGAAACTTTTGGAAGAACTTGTTGTCTTTAATTACCCCGATGAACTGCTAGAAATTTCTGGGCAGGCCAGTAGTGAAGCTGGTTTGGAAGCACTTTTGAAGAAGGTGACTGCTATGACATTTCTCTGGATTTTCCATATCATTTAACCACATTATTTAGAACAGTATATAATTGCATACATTTAAGGTTGAAGAGGCATGGAAATCATTAGAATTTATCGTGGTACCACATCGAGATTCCAAGGACGTGTTCATATTAGGTACAATGGAAGATGTACAAGCAGTTCTTGATGATAGTAACATCAATATGGCGACCATTGCCAGTTCACGTCATGTGGGACCTATCAAACCCAGGGTAGATGACTGGACGCGTCAACTAGAACTCTTTACTAGAACACTTGTGAGTTTGGTATTAGTGAGCGAGTACAGCACATTCATTTTATATCATGTTGTAGGAAGAATGGCAACTCTGTCAACAAAGTTGGGTGTATTTGGAAGTAATATTTTCAGCACCAGATATTCAAAGGCAGCTTCCAAACGAAGCGAAAATGTTTTTAATTGTAGACAAATCGTGGAAAGAAACCATGAGGCGCACTGCCAAGGTTATTTCTGTATTAATTTCTTTTTTAAAGTCTTTGCCAAAAACAATGTGCATTTTAGATGCCGCTCGCAATGGAGGCGGCTACCTACCCCGGTTTACTCGAAACTTTCATTAAGAATAATGCTTTACTGGAGCAAATCATGAAATGCCTCGAATCCTACTTGGAAACCAAGCGCGTGGCATTCCCACGATTCTATTTTCTGTCTAACGAAGAGCTGCTGGATATATTAGCCCAGGTATTCTAAATTGTATTGAAGAAATATTTTATTTATTAAAGCTTCTCATACATAGACCAGAAACCCACACGCCGTTCAACCACATTTACGGAAATGCTTTGATGCCATTGCAAAATTAGAATTTGGCACAAAAGCAGCAGATGAAGAAGGCGGCGAAGAGGGTGCCGCTCCAGCAGGAGATGCTGTTGTTCTTACTACAGACATAATTGCCATGATTAGTCCGGAAGGTGAACGAGTAGCGTTAGGAAAAGGTTTGAAAGCTCGTGGTAATGTTGAAGATTGGCTGGGCAAGGTGGAAGAATCTATGTTCATATCTTTACGGAGACGTATGAAATACGCAATTCAGCATTACATGCAAGTTAAGAGAGAAGAGTGGGTTTGTTGCCATCCAAATCAAATTGTTCTTGCGGTGTCTCAAATTATGTGGGCTGAAGAGGTCCATGAAATTCTGGACGGTAGTGGTAATAAGATTATTGGGCTTCAAGAATTTGAAAAGAAGTCTATATCAGTATGTTAGCGTTTCTTTCAATCTTCGAAACTAATCGCATGGTTTTAGGATCTAAACAAACTGGCCGCTTTAGTTCGAACCGATCTATCTTCTGTTGTGCGTAAAATATTAATTGCCCTTATAACAATAGATGTTCATGCTAGGGACACAATCTCAAGTATGACCAACAATCAAGTTCAGAGCAGGTAAACTCTTAACGCATCGCCAAATTTTAAATAAAAACTTTCATTTTTGCAGTCGAGACTTTGAGTGGCTAAAAATGCTAAGATATTACTGGTTGGAGAGCATTGACAACTGCATGACAAAAATGTCCAGTGCCGAGCTTTTATACAAATACGAGTATCTTGGAGCTGGTGGGGTATTGGTTATTACTCCCCTTACTGATAAGTGTTACCTGTGCTTAATGGGAGCTTTACAGTTAGATCTAGGTATACCCATATTTCTACTTCTTTGAAGCAGAGAAGATTCCCGGATGTTCGTAAGCATCGTGTTTCATGTATATCGAAATCTGTTAATAGGTGGCGCTCCAGCTGGCCCAGCGGGTACGGGCAAAACCGAAACCACGAAAGATCTAGCAAAGGCATTAGCTGTCCAATGCGTCGTATTCAATTGCTCCGAAGGTTTGGATTATAAAATGATGGGTAGATTCTTTTCCGGCTTGGCTCAGTCTGGGGCTTGGTGCTGCTTCGACGAATTCAACCGCATTGACATTGAAGTACTGTCTGTAATCGCACAGCAACTTATAACTATTCGCAACGCTAAAGCTGCGAAAGCCACGAGGTTTTTCTTTTATTAATTACGGTTACATTCAAAATACTACGATTCTACTTTTTCTAGGTTCATGTTTGAAGGCAGGGAGATAAAACTTGTGCATACTTGCGCCGCCTTCATTACGATGAACCCGGGTTACGCCGGAAGAACTGAATTACCTGATAACTTGAAGGCATTGTTCAGACCTGTTTCTATGATGGTACCAGATTACGGTATGCACATGAACCACTTAGTTCTCCTTTATTTTCTGCCCATGATTCTTATACCTTTGTAAAGCTTCGAATTTGCGTTATATTTCTTAACCCTGCACCAATGTTCTCCACTGCTTTCAGTTCTTCAATAGTATCTTTCTTTGTTCAATAGTTTTGCCCCTCTTCCTTCTTATATCTAGTATCCAATCTATCCACGTCTTACTTGGTCTACTCCGTCTCTTTTTTCTTAACCTGCCTCCTTCTATTATCCAATCTTGACCGATCTATCTTCATTCATACTTGAGACGTGACCAAACCATTTCAATTGGACCCTTTGTATTTTCCCAGTAATTGGTTCTTGTTCTATATTTCTTCTGGTGTCCTAACTTCTGATGTGGTCCGATTTCGTTTATATTGCTCTTAAATACAGTGCACGCCGCTTATTGAAATCACGGATAATGTTATCACTCGGGTATTGTTATTATTTTCGCGAAGAACAGGCTGGACGTATAAGGAAACATCGTTTGTAGTAATCATGACTTTGGTTTATGTTATCGGTATGTTTTGCATTGTTTTCGTACACAGTTATTTTGTATTTTCAAGCTGGCGAGATACCGGACCTCTCTCAGTCGTAAGTTAAGATCATGCGGGGTGGTTGGCAGCGGATAACTCAGTTCGATTATAACCCTTTGCAACGCCAGACGTAAAAAGAGAAAAAAATAGCATTTTTGAACAAGATGGGTAGTTGCCGAAAATATGCCAGCGGAATGCAGCGGCACAATTAAACATTTCGCAACCAGTTTTGTTTGAAATAGGAAACACTGAAAAAAAATCGCATTGTGAAAGACGATCAAGCGGAATCTGCATTGAAATTCTAGTTCAGTAATGTTCGTGAACATGTAGATACTCCAGAAAGTGGAAGAACTTGCGAAGAGAAGGAAAAGAACATTTTCTTGTAACGGAAGGGTGGTTACAACGTTTATTACAACCAATCGGTTATTGTTATCAAAAATCCCGAGTAATCACATCAAACTGTATTTCATTTCTGTTGCTTTTATTTTACTTTCGTGTTTCTTTTGGAGTCCCCAGGATGCGTCTTTCTACGTCAATTTCGGTACAGATATGATATTATATGTATATGTACAGGGTGGCCAGATAAGAATGCAAAGTGCTGTATCTCGGAAACTATTCGTCGTAGAGACTTGCAGTAAAAAAATTTATAACTAAAGTGGCCAAAAGAAGACCGCGGAAAATATTTTCAGATTTCCAAGATGGCCGCCAGGGGGCGTAACCGCCATCTTAAACTTTTAAAGTGATTTTTCACTGAAATGCACCTAATAAATGTACCAAAAAAATATATGCTTTTTAAAGCTAAGCTTTATTGCAGTAATTTTTGTCTAACACTTTTTGACGTATCTATTAAAGTAAAATGGTGGGGGGTGATTCAATGTTTTTTAACTAAGCAGCTGTAACTCCTAAACGACTGAACGAATTTTAACAAACTTGGTCTCGTTGGAAAAAGCATTTATTGTTCCATCAAACCCATCTTACCTGTGATATGCCTAATTTTTAGTGATGCCGCTAGAGCGCGTTTTTTGATATAATTACAGAAAATTGAAAAATTCTCTAAAAAATTAAATGCAATAATATAACTTTTTTTTCATAAAAATGTAGTGAAATGATGCCTAAATAGGCTAGTGAAAACCGTATCTCGATATCTTATTCCTAGCCTAAAATATCGAAGAAAGAAAATTTAGTTATCATATAATTTTAAAACTAATGCCTCCTTAAATGCTCAAACTGTCTTCCATCACACTCAATGCATTGTTGGAGCCGCTCATACGTGGACATTACAGCAGCTTCAATTTCAGCTCTTGAAAGGCTACGAATGGCCTCTTGTATTCGTATTTTCATGTCGTCTCTCGTTGTTGGTGGAATTTGGTAAACAATATCTTTTAACCGACCCCATAGATAGAAGTGGGGATCGGGGTGGCCAAGGAAATAGACTTCCTCGTCCAATCCACCTCTGGTGATATATTAGATCTAAATGTTCTCGCACATTTATTGAAAAATATGCTGGGCAACCGTCTAGTTGCAAAAACATATTTTGCCGTATTTGCAAGGGCACATCTAATAAAATAGGCAATTGGTTTACCAGAAAATCAAGAAACACGGCACCATTTAGTGGTTGATCAAAGAAATAGGGACCTATAATAGTTCCGCCCAGGATGCCACACCACACATTAACACTCCAACGGCCTTGATGTTGGACCTCGCGCAACCAGTGAGGATTGGTGTCAGACCAATAATGCATATTATGCAAATTAACGTTTCCATCACTTCTAAAAGTGGCCTCATCCGTCCAAAGAATTTCGGATAAAAATTCTCTATTTTCCCTAATCATACCCAACATCCAATGACAATAATCTATCCGTCGGTCGAAATCTTCGTCATTTAAGGCTTGATGTAAAACCATATGATACGGGTGCAGTCTAAAAATTTGAAATAACAAACACATTGTGAAACATGTAAAGTAGTATTTTTAGTGACATAAAAACTTACCCATGATCCTTTAAAATGTTTTGACTAGTAGTACGTGACATACCCAACGCGAGAGACATTGCTCTCGTACTAACGTGGGGATTCAATTCCACGTATGCTAAGGCATTAACAATATTGTCTTCCGTTGTTCTAGCCGAGTGTCTTCGCAACTTAGGTCGAAAGCTACCAGTATTACGCAAATTTCGCACTAAACGCGGAAAAATTCTCGCATCGCGTAAACGCCGATTTGGATATCGAGCTGTGTATACTCTTTGAGCCAATGCCGCATTTTGAAGGCATTCAAAATATACCGCAACCATATCAACAGCTTCATCATTTGTAAAATGCATTTTAGTTTTAAAGCAAATTACACTGCATCTATAAGTATAATTTTAATATTTGTTGACAAGTAGATTTTAGGCATTTGTTTTTCCTCCATGGCCATTCGTAGCCTTTCAAGAGCTGAAATTGAAGCTGCTGTAATGTCCACGTATGAGCGGCTCCAACAATGCATTGAGTGTGATGGAAGACAGTTTGAGCATTTAAGGAGGCATTAGTTTTAAAATTTTATGCTAACTAAATTTTCTTTCTTCGATATTTTAGGCTAGGAATAAGATATCTAGATACGGTTTTCACTAGCCTATTTAGGCATCATTTCACTACATTTTTATGAAAAAAAAGTTATATTATTGCATTTAATTTTTTAGAGAATTTTTCAATTTTCTGTAATTATATCAAAAAACGCGCTCTAGCGGCATCACTAAAAATTAGGCATATCACAGGTAAGATGGGTTTGATGGAACAGTAAATGCTTTTTCCAACGAGACCAAGTGTGTTAAAATTCGTTCAGTCGTTTATGAGTTACAGCTGCTTAGTTAAAAAAACATTGAATCACCCCCCACCATTTTACTTTAATAGATACGTCAAAAAGTGTTAGACAAAAATTACTGCAATAAAGCTTAGCTTTAAAATGCATATATTTTTTTGGTACATTTATTAGGTGGATTTCAGTGAAAAATCACTTTAAAAGTTTAAGATGGCGGTTACGCCCCCTGGCGGCCATCTTGAAAATCTGAAAATATTTTCCGCGGTCTTCTTTTGGCCACTTTAGTTATAACTTTTTTTACCGCAAGTCTCTGCGACGAATAGTTTCCGAGATACAGCACTTTGCATTCTTATCTGGCCACCCTGTACATATTTAACAGATTTTGAGATCCAGTGCTTACCTTTAACAAAGAAAGCTGTAAAAATTAATATACCTGCACCTAATGTTTTAGCATGCTAAAAGCAGCCAAATGATTCTGAACAATTATATTAAAATTAAACAACTTAGAAAAATTAATTTATTCTAGCACGTCTAATACGTATTGGTAACATGACAACCTTTCAATCATTGATAGCTTTGGACAACATTCTTTTTCTGAAAATCTTAGAAAAAATTAAAAACGACCATATTTAACCCAAAAATTAAGTTATTTTCGAAATTTGCTCGTAAATGTTAACAGGAGCACAGTATGGCAATAACAGTATATGAGAAAATGTACAAAAAGATGATCTAATTATAGGTTCCTATGGTGCTAACAAAATTTTTGCAACTCGCATATGTATGTTGGGTTGCAGCAACTAAAGGAATATTATTTAGATTAAATCTAAGCAATTATTTATACAGGGTGATTACTTTATCTTGTAACAGATAAGTATGCTACACACATTACAGCTGTTTGTATTCCATAGGTATATTAGAATACTTTACATTGTTTAAACAAATAAAAATCAAAGTAGTTACGTTGGATGTACAAAGAAACTACAATGACTCTGTTTACTAATAAATAAGATACAGTTTTGCAATAGCTACATTTACAGTATTTATTACTTATAATTTAAACAAAACAAACCCCGAGAAAGCCAAGATAGCATAAAAATATGTTGAAGTAACAATAAAATCAACAAGCATAATAAATTAAATAAAAACAGAAAGAAAAACACTAAATAATGACGTAATAAATGTTCAAATTGACGTCTACCTTGCTGTTTATATAAGTCAATCCGTAACAGAAGAGAATTTCTGAAACAATGAATCGGTAGTAACTTCGATTCTTAAAAATTCATTGACGTGAGTCATAATCTTCAGGTGTTGCACTACTGTGACGTGGTACGGCTGAAACCGGTTTGCTTTTAAAATGTTAAATACTGAACTTTGGTTAAAGCCTACAGTTCTTGCAACTCCTCGTTGGTTTATATGCGGATTACCATTTACTTGTTCGATAACTGCCGCTTCAATTTCTACATTGTGACACGTCGTTGTCTCACATTTGGCTTGGAAAACTGTCCACATTGCAAATTTCTTTCCAAACGCCTAAAGGTATTAAGTCCGCCGCGTCTCCCAAAATCAACATCATATCCATTTTATCGCTATTAGAATACATTGAAACTGATTGTAATTACCACAAGGATCTATACAAATCAACAACTTTGCACAGACGTTTATTAAGTTTTGATAAAACAGTAGTTGATATTTGGCTTTCCAAAGGACTCGTAATGCAAAAAACTAGTTTTTATAGTTATAGTTACTATACTATGCATTTCATGCACATGTGAGAAGTGTAGCCTATCTATTTGTTACAAGATAAACGGATCACTGTATAATAATAATCACCATTATCTACTTTAAAAAAGCAAATGCATACAGCAATGCACATAACGTTACATAATATGTATCTATTAATTATCCCATTTTAGCTTCTTTCTTTTAATAAGTCGTCGTTCCGTAGTTATTTTTGAGCTTTAAAATTAAATTCCAGATATTAAGCTTAAAAACATTTTATTTGACAAAATATTTCGTTACCACAAGAAGTTTCAATTAAGAGGATTATCTAAAGTGCACTGTTAAAACTTTTTGTGACATTGGTGAAGCACACAAACACTGCCGAAAATTGAGATATCCTACCGAAAAAATATTTCAAAAGTTGAATTAGTTGAATTATAATCCTTAAGAGATGGTTTTAGGTAAATTATGCTTGGAGGTGTGATGGTAGCTCAGTTGGTAGAGCGCTCGGTTTCTGACTAAAACGTAGATTCTGGATGGGGTCGAAACCTAAGCATAACTATGCAGATTTATAAAAATTTCGTCTGCAACCCACCACACACAATTTCCCAATCCTGCTTGCAACCGTGGGATCTTTATGGCAAAAACCTTCTCTGGAATTTCTGTCATTCGGATTCGTCTTGAAGCTGTAGGTTCCCCGTGTTTCTACCTTAGCGTTAAGGAGAAACACGTAGCAGCGAATAGGCCGATGCCCAACAGTGGGACGAAAAGGCTGTCAATGATGCTAGGAGGTACATATTTTATAAGCCATTAAATTTAAAATTTGCTTGTTGTTTCCGGAGTGAGCCAGAAATACTATACAAATACAAACATTTATGTCGTAAACGCTCGGTATATCCGATACCCCATTGTACACGAATCAGATTTAAGCGGGTTTGACTATACAGCGTAGTGATAAAGTTCCGCACAAAACCATAATTGTTATTTAATGTTTTTTTTTTGCTGATCTAATATTTTAAAAAGCGTCTCCTTGCCATAAAATTTTTCTATCGGCTTTTGTTTCTGCGTTAACGCGTCATCAAAATAAATTTTAAATGCCAACTCCGTTTCTTCCCTCTTTATTTTGATGTGTCTCCTCACTATTTAAATGGCGATATAAAATAATTGGTACCCCATACAACAATGTTATGGAAAAAAATGTACAAAGTTCAAACTATTAGGAATTTATTTTTAATGAAAATAAGAACATTACAAATAAATTAACCATCGGAAATTTTTAAATTGTCCGATATTAACCAGTTGGAATTGGCCAGCACGTGTGTAACCACTTTGCATTGCACACCCACCTGCGACGAATCCGAGGCCTTAAATCGTCTAAATTGTTTGATCTATTAATGTAAGTTCGCGATTTTACATGACTCCATGGAAAGAACTGTAGCGATGTTGTCAAGCGATCGCGCAGGCCACTCAAACGGTTCTCGCCGTTCTTTCTATGGGTCACTGGAAATTGCGAGTTTACATCATTAGGCCAAACAGTTTAGATGATTTAAAGCGTCGGATTCGTTTTGACATGGAAAGTATCCGCTCGGCAATTCTTAGGCGTGCCAGACAAAATGTTTACAAACGTGCTAGTCAATGCCAACGGTTAATGGGGGGACAATTGAAACGTTTCCGTTGAATAATTTATTCAAAACGTTCTTTTTACATTAAAAATAAATTCCTAATTGTTTGAAATTTTATGTGAATTTTCTCATAAAAATTGTTTTGTGGGGTAACAATTATTTCATTTTACCATTAACTGGCGAGATCTATCAAAATACGGAAGAAACAAATGGAGTTGCCATTTAACCAAATGTTTGATGATGTAATAGCACAGAAACACGATCCGACAGAAAAAAATTAGGTGAGGAAGTGCCTTTTCGTAGTTATTGTTAGAGGTTTAAAATCAAAGTATGTAAGAATTAAAAATATTTGAAAATATATAAAATTAATATAAATGTTCACATACTGTCTACTAGTAAGAGTATAATGTTATCAATTAACACAATACAACTCGGTTAATATAATTCATTAGCTTACTTAATCCACGAAGAGAAAACCGAATGTAGTTCTTTCATTGCATTTTGTTCAAAAATAAATGATTTTCAGTTACGTTAATTAATTCATTGATTTTTGATTAAGCGCGATGTAGGACACGGTTTTCCAGGCATCTCTATTCTCTAAGCACTGCAACCATTATTGCGTTAGTATTGCATATAGCAATTTCATCAAAGTTTTAAACAATGGTTGCTTGATTGGTTGGTTAGTTTTGATTAATGAAGTAACGCTGGTATCTCGTTCCAATAGATTTTATGGCATTTAAATTGACTCGAATAATACAATTATTTCCAAGGAAGTTCCAGTTGTCATTTTTCAAGTAAGCCGTTAATCGGATCAGGTTCAAATGAACAGACTTTAAGAGATGCTTGTTCTGCCAGCGCTCTTAACTTCTCGCTCTCCAACCTAATTACAATAACGCTGCGAAACAACAATTATACAGAACGCGGAGGCAAAATTTAATATTTAAAGAAACGTCCTCGGCGAAACCGTTAACTTAATTTAATGCCGCCACGACCGCTATGAGCAACAATCAACGAAACTCCTTGCATCTGTACTTCGGAGCACGTTTCGGCCCCAACCCTTCGCCTGCTTTCTTCAAGTTCATTATCTTCGAGCTATTACGCGTAAAAATAACAATAAACGAGGAGGCTAAAGTAATTTAGGACCTAAATAATGCGCGAGCAACTACCGAGTTTAGGAGCTCATCCTCGGAGGTGTGAACTCGGCAATGGAGCAGAAGGGTAATAAAACACACCACATGAACTTAAGCAGTTCCGCCACATTGAACGCGGTTCGCCCTGTTGGTTACATCCTGAGCCATAATGTTTTCTTGCAGGATGTCTTGCAGCCGGCCACAAGACGTCAGAATCGTCTGAGGCGCGTAAATCTATGATCGTACCTCGTAGCACCTTTTGCATCATTTGCAACCGTAACGGCTGCTGGTATGAATTATGGGAGAGATGCGCTACCGTCACATTATTTTTGCGTTTTCTACCCACTCTCTTAAGCGATGGAGTAACCGGTATTTTATGGTTTCTCCAAAAAGCAATAGCGTTCCGACAATTTATCACTCAATACTGGTAAGCAGCCAGTGAATGAACGTTATATAATTGTAAAATGGGTTTCTGAATGGAAAAAAATTAATAAATCATGGAACAAGTTTCCGAGACGTCTTGCCAGACAATGAACAATGAGTACCAGTTTTTATACTTCCGTAGGAAATCGCCATTTGCGGTTGGACACGATCAATTTAATGAGCATGTAGGACGCGCTGTACATTGTTTTAATCTTATAATTACGTGGTTGTAATTCGTTAGCTTTTTAGACCGACACTCGGAAATGAGCGCACTGTATAATTTTCTAACCATTTACAACCTGTCATCGTTTGTTCGTTTTTTATAATGAATGTGTTGTTTTCTGATGAGTATACATTTTTGTGGAGCATTAATAATGTATTAATCATGTGTTTGATTGTTCTACAATCACTGTTGGGTTTTTATATTCCCGATGGAGGTATAGGCTAACCCGAGCCTATAAAAACACCTTTTTTTCCAAGTAGGATACATACGTAGTTTTCGGAGAGAGAAAGAAAAAATAAACTGTAACACTTTAATATCGATTAGAGTCCGGTGCCTTTGTAGTGAGGCTGTGCACTATAATTAATTAATGTATGTTTGATTGATTCAGTACTTCCTTGAATTTTGTCGGAATAATATTTGATAATTAGATCATAACCTTAATCGGCTCAGAAAATCCCTGCGTTGTAGAACCCATATAAGACGTTGTCCATTGTTGGATCTCAAAATAGCTGCAACATATTGAAGTAACACTTCTAAAGTGAACTATTTTTTCCTAATATAATAAATATACAATGCACGCCGCTTAATGTGATCACATCGAGACTCGGAAGTTAATAACAATAACCGATTGTTAATAATAAAAGGTGAAATCACCCTTCTGACTAAAATTTCTTCGGCTTTCTGACGCATCAACGAGCATCTACACGTGCACGATCATATTCACGCACATTCGCGAACCAGAGTTTCAGTGCAGATTCGACTTGAACATAGCTAGCTGCTGCCAACCAGCCTGCAGACTGTTAACTCACGAAAGGGAGAGGGAGAGAGAGAGAGAGAGGGGTCCGGTACCACCGGGGCTTGAAAATACAAAGAAAAAAATGCATGCCACCGAGGTTATGGTTTGTGAACGAAAACAATACTAAGAAAAAATTGATATCATAAACCGATGTCATGATTACTATAAACGATATTTTTTCTATGTAGTATGTATACCTCCGGCTCGATTTTCGCAAAAGTTTTAACAATACCCGAATGATAACATTGTCCGTGATGGCAATAAGCGGCTTGCACTGTATTTAAGCGTGGGTATATTGTACAGCATTTTTAATCGGAATCTATGCTCTACGTCTACAGCATCTGGATGTTTATAAATCAAATGTATTATAGGTACTGTAACTATTTTGTACCTTACTTCTTCCTCTTCTCTTCTTCAGCTTATCTTTGTCCACTCCTGGATGTAGGCCTCCCTTAAACTCTTCCAAACCGCACGATCTCTGACTTTATGATGCCAGTCTCTACCTGCTATTTTCTTGACGTCGTCGAGCCACCGTTTCTGTTGTCGCCCTCCACTTCTTTTAGTTTATCGGGGTCTCCAAAAAAATTCTTTTGATGTCCATCTTTCTTTATCTTGTCTCGCGGCATGACCAATCCAGTTCCACTTCATGTGTGCGATATATCTATGACCCTTGTTCGTAATCTTATATGTTCGTTTCTGATATGATCTCTCAAAGATATTCCCAACATCGCCCTCTCCATAGCTTTCTGCATAACTTTTAAACAATGCTAGGTTTTAACTGTCCATATGTTGCCACTGGCAAGATACAGGTGTCAAACACTTTTTCTTCAAGTTCTTCTCGCTATTTCTGCTGACTGATGTCTTTGCCCAGTCCTTACCGTTTTTACCTTACAGAGGTCATTATTTTTCTTCCATCAAATGTATATTCCGAGATTGCTACTGCCAGTTTCTTTTACTTAGTACTTTACAATTTCCTTTGAGTATGGTCAACATTCTAGATCCTCAAGTAGACACGATCTTGAAATGGTATTTTTTAAGGATATATTTTCCTGGCCGTTTCATTAGGCTTTTACAGTTAACGTCTCACCTTAGCTTAGTGCACCAATAGAAATTGTTAGGTTTTAAAGTCTGTCATGGGTAACGTGGTAGAGTAGTGGCCACGCTTGGCTTCGGAGTTATTCTGTCAAAGTCGTTCAGGTTCGAATACTGAGCACTGCACTTTCTCAGGGTGTTTGTGGTGTCTTAGTTGGGGCAGGGGGCTTTTCAAGGGACATGTTAAACCCGTGAAATAGTACGAAATGTGCTGAACCGGGATAAGCTGGATGGGATGGGAATCATGGAGTTGCCAAAGGAACTCCCATGATTCATAAAAAAAGTCTGTCCAGCATTCACTAAACAATCAGGACGACATTGTGAGAAGAACAAAACAGAAAAAACCCACGCATTGATTAACGCATACAGACATTGTTTGGTGTATGGAATACAAAGGATTTGAGGTTATGCTTCCGCTTTGGTTGTGCAACAAACCGAATAAAATTCGCGTAATACGCTAGACTAAGTAAAATTAAAAGTATTTTGTAACAGATGAGATCAATCATTTAGTTATTAGTTATCTATACAGCAATACCACCAAAGTTTACCTGTTAGGATTACAGCAGCTTTATCCGCAAACATTTTCAAGATTATACTTTACGTGTTTTTTTTGTATTTAATGTAATTTAATATCCGTATAGAATTCAGATTAACTAATTCCGATATTTCAAATCAGCGGTTTATATAATATTGAAATTTGACTAGAGAAACCCTAACATGTTGTTGACGTACATAATCTGTCTTATAAACATTGAATTCGCTTTAATTGTAACCTAAACTCACTTACAGATATTAAATACCATAAAAAACTGATACATAAAATTAAATAATTTAATATGAGAAATATTTTTACCAGCGTCGATAGTTTACATAATACGTTTCAGTGGTTGACTATTACACTTCGTTCTGGTAACGCTTCCGTCTCAGGACACGGTTTTACACCTACACTTAAGAGTTTACTGGAATTGCTTATGCGGAATGGCAACATTTGTGTGTAAATAACGTCCGGTCTTAATGCTTTATTCTAAAATCTACACTAATTTGCGATAACAAACCCAAAAATAGCGTCAAATACTTTGCTAATTGAGAAAGAGAACAAATAATAATGAAATCAAAGTGATAACTTTAGTTTTGTTAGGTATTGTTTATTTCAGAAAGATGTAAATGTAGGTCGGAATATAATTACACAATTTTAATAATTAACAGGTCACAATTTAAATGTCTATTATTGCAGTAAATATACAACCAATACCACGTACAAATATCAAATTTTCTTAAAGTTTATATAAGTTCTCTGGCTACAACCAAAGATTGTGAATTCTACTAGTATTTAATAATTTCCAGTATTTTTAAGATATCTCTTGTTGAATGCCCTGTAAAGGAGAATGTTTTCAGACACTTTTCGGAAACGCTTTATTTTTATTTACGGTTCTAACGCCTAAAGAATTGTTTCGACCAATTGTTAACAACTGACGTCGTTTTAAGATAACAATCTGTCTTTGGCGTGAGAAAAGGGCGAAGAACATAAACAAAGACGACAGGATTACTAACAAGAATTGTATAAAATAACACATTCATCTGGTCGTACATTTTTGTTTAAAATGCATATTTTAAAGGATTATTTGCAGAATCTTCAAATGAAGTAGTCAATTAATTATTGAACTCTTCAACACTAGGGTGTTTGAGAAAGTAGATTTAAGATTACGATTTACTCAAAAATTTGAAATACCTGTTTGTAATGTGTTTACGAATACCTTCTATTGCAGTCGCAATTCGAATAAAATCATTTCGAATTTTAACAACTATTTTTTTTCTAATAGTTGCATTCGGCACGGCATCTATGGCAAGTACGATAAAGACTTTGAACTACGATGTAATAGTACGATAACTTTTGGTTCAAAAAATAGCTGTCAAAGGAAACTGTTTGATTATTTGATCGCTAAGTAGTTGCAGATTTACCAAAGAAAGATGCTACAGTTTATTAAAATCTTTACGTTTTTCCAGAGTCTTTAAGAATTGATGAATGAATAAGGGCAAATCCTGCCACATACGGTTGAAAAATGTAACTAATCTGTCTATTAATAGTCATCAACACCATCATTGACAGTCTTTTCGGCCCACTGCTGGGCTTCGGCCTCTTCTCTGCCACGTGTTTCTCCTCAACTAAGGTAGAAACACGGGGGACCTACAGTTTAACGTCGAATCCCAACGACAGAAATTCCAGAGAAGGTTTTTAACATTAAGATCCCACGGTTGCAATCCGGATTGGAAATTTGTGTATGGTGGGTTGCAGGCAAGATCTTTATAAATCTGCGTAGTAATGCTTAGGTTTCGAACCCAAACCAGAATCGACGTTGTACTCAGAAAACCAGCGCTCTGCCAACAACTGATCTACCACCAAACTATTAATAATATAGAAGAACAATCGACACAGTTTGGTATGTAACATTAGCAAGAAAATATAGACAATTACATCGAAAAACCCTTCTTTTACGGGTTTCTAGAAAAACCAGCATAACTGAATGAGTTATATAGTTCCAAAGTTTTGACAACAGAAAACAATTTTCTAGGGAAATGCAATAATTTGTTTTGGCAAGGCAAAAATAAGATTCAGACCGCATTGTCAATTACACTTTAACAAAATATCAAATCTTTGTGTGAAACAAATCAATGAATTCATTAATCAACTATTCGAATAATCGAGATCAAACAATCTATTACTTGTTTAATTGTTTAATAATTCAACAGTAGAAGTTTATGAGAGAAAGTATAACTCCACATCAAATCGCGACAAACGAAGTAATGATATAATTCGTCAATGCTATTTAATTTAAGTTTCTAAAATGATATACAGTGAAAGCTCTCCTTGCGGACACAACCAATAAGCGGACAAATTTCCTGGCACCAACATTGTTCCTAGGATTTTCTGCATTAATTACGTTCTTATAAGCGGACGCAAACACTGTATTTTTACACATACTAAATCAAAAATATCCTTTATGCGGACACCTATCTCTAATAAACGGACTAATGACCTAAAGCATTTACGCATTTGGTGGTTCCCCGTTTTATACCCACTTGATTTTGATTGTGTGATTATTCCCAGTTTTACTGCACTCATTGTTTCCGAACAAACTAGTACGTACGTTGTGTACATTAAAACGGCACCGGAAAAAAAGATCCTGAAGATGATCTATTTTGTCAGCACTTTCTGTGGTGTTAAAAAGTCTCAACAAGTTAGGATCTACCGATGTTCAAAATCTAGAGGAGTTTATAACCATGACCAGAAATATTCAGAAGACGAAAACGTTGAATATGAAAATAACGGTGAGGAAGGTAACCAAAGTAAATTCGAAGACGCAATACAATGAAATCAACGAAGATTCTGCTTTGAGAAGCCCTTATAATATTCCTTTCAAACTTGTTGGCAGTTTGTAACAATTCGTAAGAAATAACTTTGCGTCATTTCAATAATTAAAAAGTCTGGGGAGCCATTTCCAACGCTGGTTCACACAGCAAAAAGGAGCAAGATTACGACAATTGAGTATTTTAAAATTTGTCAATTCACTATCAACTAGTTTTTATTTGATTATACCTATACATACCTATTTCATTAATCCGTTATGCGAATTTTTTATTCAATTGTTGCGTACAATACATATAGTATGTACTCGAATCATACGAAAAGAAGTAAATTGGAATTACAATTGTTCTATTTATAGTTTACCGTTCGTTGTAACACAACATAAATTAATTATAACGAAATATGCACAACTTGATTTGGAACGAGAATACCATCGACCTCTGTGTAGTAATGCCCGTGGAAGAGTGCTCGCCTTGGTATTGTTGGGCTGCGTTTCTCAACCCTTCTTGCATTCCCAACGCAAGTAACATAATCTTGGAGAATGCTGATTCCATTGTTGATACTGCTGGGAAAAACTGGTTGCTATAGTAACGCACTGCATGGATCCGAGTAATTTATGGATACGATGGAATTCTTGGAATCTACTGCTGCAGATGCTTTTTCCCCACAACCGGACAAAAAAGTGAAGACCGTGAGGGTCCGCTTATGGGAGCTTTCACAGTATATACAAACTGATTTATTAAATTTCTCTGTAGGAGAATCCTGCTTATTGTATCAAATACGGAAATTCGTAGTGTTGGTAAACAAAAATAATCAATTTTTATTCAAGCAATAGCGTCATTGTCGTTGCACTGAATAAAAACGGTCAAACAGAAATGACAAATAGAACACTTTGCGTTCAGAAAGGAAAGTTCTCACCAATCGGCTATTAGTACAACATAAAGTCGCTGTCGCAAGCGCGTGTATCAGTGTTGATAATTTCAGGATAACTAAATAATTAATATAAAGTCTCAAATGGGATAAATTATCCAATAAATTTACCTTCTGAGTTACGACAATTTGGAGTAGTTTATCCAGGGACATAATATGCAGAACATACTTACTGAAATAGAAATTTACCTGAATATTAATCCGTCAATTTCCTTATTCAAACTGAAACCCATTACACTTGAACCAGAAACATTTCTCAAGTCCCAAATTTCCCGTGTTGCCTCTGTTGGAACACAAATAATAAATAATATTTTCTCCAGATTTATCAATCAAACATCAAAGCAACATTGAAATCAAACGCGCCCAAGTTCAATATATTCTAAGTAAATCCTGATACGTAACTTTTTCTGACTCGCTCTACCATGGTGGAGATAAAATCAGAACACGCGATGATAGTCTACAAAATTTATGCTCGTGCTTTAAATGCGGGGATTTTATTATCTTTTTGGGCAATTATATGACACTTGGCCTTTATAAGGCAGTTTCCGCTCCAGAAGAAAAAGCTTTTTAAGAGTTTAAAATTAAAAACTTTACTAACACTTAAAACAGGCTTTGATAAAAAGGATCATTAAAATGTAGCCTTAAACTCCGGGGACTCCAAAGCGCGTTTACGTTCATGTCGCGATGGATGTCACTGTATATACAAGCAAATATTTGTTAATAAATAAAATTTGCGAAATTCAACATGAAACCCAAACAGCACGGTTCAGTTACCAATTTGTGTGAAATACGCGCGAGAAAAACATTTCCGTAAGAAACGGGAAAAGCTCATCAAATATGAAAACACAAAACAGACCTTATTAAGAATTACGAAAATGCGGACGAATGCGAAGAGGAGAACAATTTGCGAAAACGCTTAAAGGATATACTATCAACACATAATTAATTAAAAAATACTGAGATCCATCTAAATAACTCTAGATTTCAACTTCGCCAGAGCATCATTTATTCAGGATAGCTAAACTAAACAAGAGCTAGCTGTATTTTATTATCTGAAGTTTGCAAGCTAGTGTAACAGTATCGTTTTTGCAAGGAACTTGAGAGGAAAATCTTAGCAGGATGCACGTATTATACATTGAATAATGCAGTTCAATTTCCGTGCCCGTATGAGAACATTTTTAGTTTAATAATGGACTGACTTAAGTAAAAAACATGATACGCTACTATACTGTTTATCTAAAAGCGAATCATTAATTATACAATCAACCCTAAGAAACATAACGCATGTAAATTAGTAGCAAACAATGATATGTTATTTTAATACAGGTGCAACAAAGATAATTTGTTCTAAAGTTTGGTATATTTTTGGTATGAAATACTGAATTTCAGTACACTTATAGAAAACATCACTACCAAAAGTATTAGCACACTATTATTCACACTAATCAGATACTAATCAGTAATAATATACAGAGGTATGTAAAATCAAGGCCTATTTTAAATGAGGAGCTCTTGGTACTTTTTACATATATTTATGGTTTTACTGATGCAAGACACGTTTATGAATGAGATATTGGTTAAAATGAGGCAGAAAATCGTAGCAATAATGTAAAAAGTTAACGAATTTGTTGGGAAAGATTTACACAGATGTTAGAATTATAAAGTGGTCAGGATTAACAAATGAATTTCAATTTAAATTTCTTCTTGGATGTTTTTAGGTGTCTTTAGTTTTACATCGGGTGGAGATTTAGTCATTTTAAAGGCAGATTTGGCACAAATCTTATACAGACTATGATTTATTAAACACATTAAAAGATTAATTATTATTGTGTATCACTTTTAAAATTGAGAAAATGTAGAAATCTGAATTTGCAGTGTAATAACAATAACAAAAACGCAAATGAATAATACTGTGACTAATCAATAATACGGGTTTTAATTAACCAGGACAAACATAAAGTCGCAAATATTTAACGTTATAAAGTTATTTTGTTTACAATACGGGCATTAAAATGTCTGGGAAAAATAAAGAATTACAGAAAGAACTAATAAATAATCAACTAAAATTGTTTACTGAGTTTCCTATAGGGGTCTTGCACGTAAGTTTCCTCTGTATAACACTGGAATTCAGTATAGTTAACATCTTCAAACTATCAATCACATCATTTGTACAACTAGTCTACTTAGATGTGGTGGTAGCTCAGTTCTCAGGGCGGTCGCTTTCTGGACAAAATGTCGCTTTGACTTGAGTTCGATCCGCTAGCATTATCACATCGGCATATAGAAATCTTGTGCTGCAACCCACCGTACACGATTTCCCAATCCGATTGGCAATCTTGGAATCCAAATGCTAAAAACCTTCTTTGGAATTTCTGTCGTTCGGATTCGTTTAACTATGTACTTTTACCTTACCGATAAGGAAAAGTACGTGGTCTTGAAGAGGCCAGTGTCTAGTTGTGGGACGTAAAAATAAGGATACATTTTCAGTTGAACTTAAAAAAATTAAATTTTTTGCCTTAGTGTAACAGCAACTCATTTGAAAACAATAACCTAAAGCTTTTATGTTCTGCAAATTCCCCTAATTTCCCATTCAAAATTCCATTTTCTGTCTTCAATTACATACATAACAATGTTTGTAATATTTATTAACTAATTAATTAAAACCAACCACGGAAGTGCAGAAAAATTACTTCCAGAATGTCTAAATTTCTCTTTTACTTTAAATCGAAAAAGACGGCAACCGGAAATATCGATTTGAAAGTGATGCCATTTCGAAATAAAACTCAGTAAAGTGCAAAAAATAGAATTACAGATTTCCAGTAAGTATGAAATATTCTAGATGAAAGCTGTTGGGACCGCGGTGGTCGAGTGCGAGAACGCATTGGCCACTCGAGGTCACAGTAAATGCGGTTGCTCCGTTGGGGCGATCGAATCCCGACTGGGGCGACGGCATTTGCTTAGTTAAGTTTAGGGTGCATGTTGCATGAATGTTTAGTATGTAAGGGACGCCCGCACCCCCCTGAAGTAATGCGAAAGCGGTTCCGGGGGGGGGGGGGGGG